>CAUZXH010000011.1:0-51824 GCA_963584085.1 Pyrausta aurata | reverse complement strand
ACTTATGCTGAATTTTAGTTTAATATCTTTTGTTTTTTTTTAGCTGGGTGATGCTAAAGAACGTCCACTTAGCACCCGTGTGGTTGGTGCAGCTAGAAAAGAAGCTGCATTCACTGCAGCCTCATCCGAACTTCCGTCTGTTCCTGACCACTGAGATCAGTCCAAAACTACCTGTCAATCTGTTGAGAGCTGGCCGCGTGGTCGTGTTCGAGCCACCGCCCGGCATTCGCGCCAATCTGCTCAGGACTTTTGCTACTGTAAGTAAAATTTGTAAATTGATGATGTATTGTCAGGTTCTGATAGGAAATCGATCCGTGGGTTGTTTGTCAATATGCAGCGAGTTGGCTGTACTTGGCAACCGTTTTATATTTACGCAAGTCTTAGAACTGTCGCTAAATAAGTTCGCAAGTTAGAACCAATACCTAAATGATAACTGACAACACAATTATTGACGTCAAGATTCAGCACGTCGCGTTGATTGATCGTTTACCTATCAGGTTGTAGTTATTTAATATAATTTATAAAAAATATTTTTCGTTGCAGGTCCCAGCAGCTCGTATGATGAAACCTCCTTCAGAACGTGCGAGACTTTACTTCCTACTCGCATGGTTCCATGGTAACTATCACATATTGACTATAACCATTTTATATTCGATTTTGTTTTTATAGTGTTTTGTCACTATACAAACTTAATAATATGAAAGCGCTTGCAAAATTCAACAGGCTTGTTAATGTGACGGTGGCCGAGTGGTATAGGCATACGCCTGGATAGCCTAAGACACGGGGTTCGATTCCTCGTCTGTCACAGAGTCACGGTTGCTTTCTACAAGTGCAATTTATATTATAACATTTTTTTTTGTTAGACCTTAGCAACTATGTCAATATATTTTACTTTTTAATTATTCTAATCTTAGAAACATATTTTAAATCTACGATTGTCCTATAATTATCGGTTTTGTTCAGGTATCGTGCAAGAGCGTCTTCGCTACGTGCCTCTTGGTTGGGCCAAGTATTACGAGTTCAATGAGTCCGATCTCCGTGTGGCTTGCGACACCCTGGATACTTGGATTGATGCCACTGCCATGGTAAGTCAATCATAACGTCTTACCCTTAAAGAACCAATAAAATCAACTGCAAGTTATTAATTGCTGTTTATTTTGTACGAAAAGTTGTTGCAAGGTTTATTCTCAATAGAGTCACTATACGTTATTTCTATGAAACAATGTTAAGAAAATGCCTAATTTACAAAACGTCATTACGTTTTTGCGGATACTCATTTAATATGATATTTTAAAATATAGATCGCTTACTGAATAATTTCTGGTTAGCGTTATGTATCCAATACGACTTTCCATATTTAGATTCTTCGTCGGCTAGGGCCCTCAGTCTCTCTGTTTATTAAATTTATTTTCCCCACTTACAACTAACTGTTATTTAGCGAGAACTTTACAAACTATCAGCTGATGTTTTTTTACATACCTTTACAATACAAGTTAAAAACTCTCCTCAGGGCCGCACCAACCTACCTCCTGAAAAGGTACCCTGGGAGGCGCTAGTGACGCTTCTCTCGCAATGCATCTACGGAGGCAAGATCGACAACGCGTTCGACCAACGCCTCCTACACTCGTTCCTATGCAAACTGTTCACGCCAAGGTCCTTCGAGGCAGATTTCGCGCTAGTCGCCAATGTTGACGGGGTAAGTTATGTGTTGCATGTTTTTTCGTGTTTTCGAGATACATATTTTGAAAATAGATTCATACGATAACCAATTTTTGAGTTCTCAAAATAATAGTGTATAAGACAAGTGAAGCTCATTATTCAGTTTCTTAATTTGCCGATATCGTATGTTATTAAAATTCAGAAATGAAGCTACTCCACAAAATAAATAGTGGGATGTTTATAGTACTCAATGTTAGGTGCCAATAAGAAATACTTAGACAACTAATAGGTAAACCACTTTATTGCGACTTCGCCTGCCATGTTTATGGTACTCAATGTTAGGTAATATTATAATTATAATTCCTCCATATGGGTTTCCATCGACACGCTAAGAAGAAGAATGTTAGGTGCCAATAAGAAATACTTAGACTACTAATAAGTAAACCACTTTATTGAGACTGGAGGGGGGGGGGGCGAAAGCGCGGTACATGAGGAGCGCGGGCGGGTGTATGCCCCGCAGGCGAGGTCTCAATTTATTTTCAATCTATTCTTGCATCTTCGCATGTACATATTTAAAAAAAATGATGCTATCTGTGTTTTTCTAAAGGATTGCGTCTTATTACTTCCATCAAAACAAATACAATTTTAGTATTGTTATATCTTGTACTTTGACTTCTATATATTCAGTTATAAATGTTCCAGTAATTATTGTGCTCAGTGTTATGTTGCATCGTCTATATTTTCTATTACAACATAACTCAATCCGTCTGCAATATAACCTCTGTATCCGTCCCTCAACCTGCTTGCATGTATGTGTCGTGTGTCCGTGCTAAGTAGTTACAATAACGGCAGTCGCTGCAACAGGCGGCCGGCAACCAGCGGCACATCACGATGCCGGACGGCAACCGGCGCGACCATTTCCTGAAATGGATCGAAGAGCTGTCGGACAGGCAGACACCGTCGTGGCTCGGACTGCCGAACAATGCTGAGAAGGTGAATATGTTTATTATTTATTTTATTTGACATTTATTTAAAAGCATGTGTCCTACTGCAGGGCAAAGGCCTCCGTACCCTTTTTCCAATTTTCACGGTTTTGATTACCGACATTATTTTATCACTTACGATGTTAAGAAAGTACAGCATTGCCCACGAGAAAATGATCTTACGGTCTGAGTCTTTGGTCTGAGTGTGGCTATCGAGAAGATGCCATTTCCTGTACACTGGGTCTAAAACCTGTGCAATTTTTGCTAGCTTCTGACAAGAACTTATTCGAATCTGTTACGGAGGCACATATTTTAATGTTTTTTACAAACTTAGATTTTGTTTTTTTCATATTATGCATAAATAGTCTATCTTCAAAATACTTCAATGTAATGTTCAACAAAGTAGTATTGTTTAACAACACAGCATTTAAATTCTTAGGTGCTACTGACAACTCAAGGAAGCGACTTGGTTTCGAAGCTGCTCAAGATGCAACAACTGGAAGACGAGGAAGAACTTGCGTACAACGCCGCCGCGCAGGATGACCTCGGTAAGTTTATCATAATTACACAAGTGACATGCTTAGCCCTTTTTATCCTAGCGACAGCACTTCAAGCTTAAATACTGTGGTTAAGATTTTACTGATGTGCCTGGTGACTATGTAGAGTAATGTACATGTTTTCGTCAAAAATATGAATAAAAATAAAATAAAAAAATAATAAAACTCATTATTTCTATGTATAGACTCAGATGCACTTATGACTTCAACGACAGCTCCAAATTGAATTCAAACTACCCTCCTGAGGGTTTAAAGTTAATTTGTGTTACTTGTATGTAAACCACAATGTTTATCTTTCTATAGCTACGATGGTAGTAGAAGGCGATGGCAGACCGGCCTGGATGAAGACCCTACACGCGACTGCCACCAACTGGCTTCAACTGTTGCCACAAGAGCTGCCTGTAAGTAGATTTTTATTAACTTTTTAATGTTTGATTTTTGAGGTTAGATATTGGGAATCGTGGATTCCTTTAACCAGTAGGAGAATCAGAATTCTTCATTGCTTGTTAACCTTAGAGCATTAAAGTTCAAATTATGGTGGCATCTGCATTGCCAGTAAAAATTATGGTGACATATTAAGGGGTAAAGGTTCTTAGGTTCCATTGTTTGTTACGTTCGGTTAGCAGCACGTGAAGGTGATATAGTCTGCACGACGAACGAAGGTTTATTTTTCAAGAAAAATTTATGTACTTGAGGATCTGACTGTACATTATGTCATTCAAGAGTACATTTTTTATTTACTACACTATTTACGCATTGCCCTCAGACGCTGCGTCGAACAGTGGAGAACATCAAAGACCCGCTGTACCGGTTCTTCGAGCGCGAGGTGGCGGCCGGCGCGTCGCTGCTGCAACAAGTGCTGCACGATCTGCGCAATGTCATCTCTATCTGTCAGGTATTTACAATATTTATAGTAGTTTAGTATCGACATAACGCAAAGGTATATTCTTATATTATAAATGCTAACGTTTTTTTTAGGATGGATGGATGGATTTTTATTGCTCCTTCATGTAAATATTACTCAATGGATTTTGATAAAACTTTAGCTTATTCAATATTATTCATTGGAATAGCACATATTTTATATTGATATTTGAGAAATCCGATATTTACGGGTGAAATTAGTTTTTTCAAAGCCAACCATATATTGGACCGAATCACTCGTGGTGACCATATTAAATGCATAGTTTTTTTTTATATTCCAATTTAGCTACTTTTAACAGTAAATGTCAACAATTAATGGTGACATTTACTGTTAAAAGTAGCTATTAACATTGCTTGAAACTTTTAGTAGTTTACTATTTAAGCATCAACACCGTCGTATATCCGAAACTTACTGCCTTACCTCAAATGAATAAACAAGATTTGGAACACTGCTAAAATATACTATGGCTAGTTTAAAATCAACGCCAATCAAGTCAAATGACATAACGGTGACACACATTCCACTTTAGTCGCATAACATTTAAACAGTTGTCCAAACCTTGGCCGTTACACGTCACCCGACTCCTCAGGGCGAGATGAAGCAAACGAACGAGACGCGCGCCATGGTGGGCGCGCTGGTGCGCGGCATGCTGCCGGGCAGCTGGCGGCGCTACGCGGTGGCGCGCGGCTGCACGGTGCAGCAGTGGGTGGGCGACTTCGCGCACCGCGTCACGCAGCTCGCCGCCGTCTCCGAGGCCGTCGCCGAGAAGGGCGCCAAGCGGCTGCAGGTAGCTTAGATGTTAAATGAGACTTATCATGTAGTATTACACTGTGATATGATGTAAAGCATAAATTTTTAAGTACAGGACAAAATCTTATAGACTTTTGATAATCTTAGAAACGAGATGTACGGACGACAGCACGTCAAGGTAAACACTGCGGTATCTTATGCAGTTGTAATAAGGGCTAGTTTGCATCAAAAGTGGGTAACCTGATATGACGGCGACTGTACATTGTGACGGTGCCGATACCTTACATGTGGCCCGGAGCCACGAACCGGCACTGTCACCCCACACGATGAGTCACCGCCCGAATAATGTCTTTAAATATTTTAGATTTAATAATTCGTTTGTTAATGGCACATATTAGTAGTAGAAACCCTGTGGGTCCAAAACAAGACTTATTAAGAGCCTGTTGTGTTCCATATGGGACCTAGTTAGATTAATTTAGCTACGTTTAGTATTTTATAAGATTATTTATACTGGCGACAAATTAAGGAAAAATTAATATTTTCTTACCAACAGAGCGTACCAGTTTGGCTAGGAGGTTTGCTGAACCCGGAAGCGTACATCACCGCTACACGCCAATGCGTGGCCCAAGCCAACTCTTGGTCCCTTGAAGAACTCCATCTACAGGTAAACAACTTATAAGATATATTATTAGCTTTCAACTGAATAGCTGTCTCTTTCTTGAGTCAATCCAGTCTTAAACCCGGGCAATCATTATTTCTACGCATTTTGACGTGACAACGTCTTATAAATTGGTTTGCCGGGTGACACTTTAAGAAACTGCGTTACGCTCCGCTCACGTTATGCGCTCACAATGAGAGCGAGTGAGAGGCACGCGTCCCTTCCACTCGGGCATGGTTAGCCCGCCTAAGAGCGAGAGAGACAGACATAAACGTCGTTGTCACGTAAAACTTTCGCCCGTATACAGACTTTACAGGCAACCATTTTTTTTTTTAAATAATAGATCCGTACTTTTATTATTTTTAACTGCGCCTTCCATTTACGTGACTGAGCATATAAGATCTGGCCCACATAACAGTGGTAAACAACGAAGTGGGATAGAATTTGTGTTTCTATATTCAAGCTATAAAAAATATAATTTATTATACAGGTGACGATCCCCGACCCGGGCACACCCACAGAGAACGCTCAATCCGAGTGGTCGTTCTCTGTAACGGGCCTGAAGCTGCAGGGCGCCACCGTGAAGGGCAACCGGCTGCTGCTCACCAACACCATCATGGTGGACCTGCCGCTCACCGTGCTCACCTGGCTGCGGTCAGTGACCTTAGACATAGCGTGCCATAGACTACCTTCTTCTTCTTCTGCAGCCACTGTCTACTCATCGCTTGGTGTAGGCCTTCTCTAACCCTCTCCATTTATCCCTGTTTTGGACAGTTAGGATCCAGTTGCTGCCCGCTATCTCTTTTAGGACGTCCTTCCATCTCATTTGTGGTCTTCCCCTTGGTCTTTTGCAATAGACTAAAAGACCTGTAAATTGCTGATAATGTCGTGTCTAGTTTATTACTTCAAACCTATTTCGTGACTAAAAAAACATCACGTAAATCTTATTAGTATATATTTTTTATTTTATGATTGTCAATCAGATAGAGTTAAGTAACATACAAAGCAAGATATCTAAAGAAATACCAACGAGAATACGTCAAAAAATGGCCGCCAGGTGCATTAGCAATTTGCAGGGCTTATAGCTAGAATGTTTCCGATTGCGCCACCGTGAAAATAACATCCTTTTTGACTAATTTACAGTTGCTGAGATCTAGCATGTTTTGCATTTGCAAACTCAAAAATTTATTTGTAAAATTTTAGTTTGAGTTTGAGTTTTGCACTGTAACTTGCAACTTAAAATATTAGTATGTAACCAGCCAGGGTGTGTGAGCTACCTCCAGCACTTCACACTGACACAAAAAAAAAGCTTTGATTTAACCACTTGGATAAAAATACAATTTAAAATTGTCTGAGCTATCTATCTCCAATGTCAGTCTGACTTGTTTAAAATGCGGCACACTTTAAGTTGAATTACTCATAAAAAGAACATTTTATCCACAGTGGGCCCGAGACGTCAACCGGTGGGCAGTCGCTGACGCTGCCAGTTTACTTGAACAGCGCGCGCTCGGAACTGCTGTTCACCGTGCGCCTTCCCGTCGCGCCGGGGCAGGAGCCCCATGCCTTCTACGAGCGCGGCGTAGCCTTACTCACTTCTACCGCACTCAACTAGACGCAAATAAGCTGCTAGTTTTTTTTTAAGTTTAACAGCCTGAAACTTAGGCAAACATGCAGCCAATTGTTCGTGGGTCTGCACCTTTTATGCATTGCATGCAGTGAAAATTTTCTTTAGAAAACTATGGAACCCAGTGTTCCACGCTTTCGCAAATAAATAAATAGCTTAGCTTAATTTATCAATATACAAAATGTAACCCAGTAATTATCAACTGTTTCTATTTAAATAAATATTTATTTCAAAATACTTTGTGTATCTTTTAATAGAGAAACCCATCCCACTAGACTCCCTACTACATTCTGGTTACCCTACCGCTGTTTGGTCGCGGTTTGCATTCAGTGACGATCCTGTGTCATGGCGAGTAAACACCGCCATTGTAGGAAGCAGCAACATCAGTACTGGCAGAAGGCTGAAAACAAAGAGGATAGAACCACTACCTGAAAATATAGTACCTATATCAGGAAAGGCTTTTAAGAGCATTAAGAGGCGGAATACCCCTGGTTCCTAAACTGCAGTCTTCCATAATTTGAACTTTTAGGAAAAACTCAACCGGCAAGACTCTAGCTAGCTCTATAACCAATCCGTAAGTTTCCTCGAATAGAACTAATTCGTATTTTCTTCATAGAAAAATCGTAACAGTACCTATTTCATGGATGTGATTGATCAATGCTTGGATAACCGAAGATAACTATCGGAAAATATCTGAGTCTTGAGTCGACTCGACACTAGTACCACACCATGGACTAGGTACTGTTTAAGTGTACGGGTGTCTTTCTACCACCCTGTATTGATTAATTGGTTTTGGGATTAAACAACAAAATATGCATAGTATACCATATACTAACACTTTAGTGGACAGTGAATGCTATAGCATCCCACAACAATAAAATTTATATTGTGTCTGGAATTCTGGATTACGTCCACGAAAGTGCTAATATGGTTCATAAGTAGGCCTGCTATTATCAGCAAGAGCTCACATGGTAATTAAAAGAAGAAGGACACACAGTTTCTTCAGAAAACAACAGTACACATCACTAGTAATACAAAAAGAAGTTGTCTGTATGGCGTACAGGCGAGGACGGTAAACATGTATTTATAAAAAGTTACTGTGATTGCGGTCCATTTGTAGCTCGCGACGATCGCTTGCCTGGTTTGACGACAGCGATCGTTCGCAAAGTCATTGATAACATCATCCCATGGCGGCTTCCTATGTCAAGCGGCGGAGATGGAAGTGTATGGTAAAAGGATAGTGACAGAGACGATTTCGCCGCACTTTGTGCGACTGTGTGTGCATCACAGTGGGTTCCACTCCACTTGATGTCAGTCAGTCACAATGAGCGGTTATCCAAAGTGAGCCATCGCGAGCGAGGCGGTAGTGACGGACATCAAGTGGAACCTACCCTTAGTTGACAGACAAGTGACAGTGACAGAATGGGTGCGTGAAAAGATCAATATTTACAAAAGTAAAATTTATTTATTCTGGAAAATAAATGCATTTTCTCTTACAAATTTATGTAGGAAGCGAAGACAAATCGTAATTAATCTAAGTTTAATTTAACGAAACATGTATAGATGTAAAAATGGGTCTTTATTTGCCATTGTCTTGGTTTCTACTTTACTGTACAGTTTCGAATGTAAGTATGGTGATTATTTATTAATAATAAGGGAAAACCCTGTTATATATTTTCTGGTATTCGTAGGTTCCATCCATCATAATTTGAAGTATTTTGAGACCATACACGCGGACAGTCTTCAGCACAACATAGTTAAACGCGGGGCGAAGTTATCGAGCCACCCTTTCAATACGATAAAAGAACTGCAATTCAAAACACTCGGGAAAGACTTCAGACTGATCCTCCATCCGCACAGCTCCGTGCTGCATTCTAATTTCAAGGCATACTCAGTGGATGCTGATGGGAAAGAGACAACCGTTCATGTTGGTAAGGAATTAAATATGTCTTCTTAACTCTTTGTGGTCATTACTTAGCCAATGAAAACTGATGCTAACATAACTATTTAATATTGACAGATCGTGATAACTTTTACACTGGCAGAGTGTTTGGTGAAAAATCATCTGATGTAAAGTTGCATTTGGAAGATGGTGTCATAACAGGAATCATTCATACTCCACATGAAACTTACCACATAGAGGTAAGCAAATGTTTTATAATGTTTCACAAAATAAAATAAACTCCAACTAATTCATAGCTTAAAATATTTTTACAATCCTTGAGAATGATAATCTGTGTATTTTTTTTATGATAGATTGACATTAGATACCCAGGAAATCCACTAGTTAGCAAAGCAACAGTTGTATGTTGTAAAATCAAATTAATTTGAACACTATCTTTTCTAGCCTTCCTGGAGGCACCTGCCAGACCATGATGACAAGACAATGATAACATACAAATCGTCAGACATAAAGTTCAGTTGGTCTGACGGTGCAACCAGCAACAAACCAAGGATCTGTGGATATGTCAAGGAGGGTAAAGGTAAAAGATTGTATATGTTTCTGATATTATTATGCTTAAAAGCCTCCATTTCATCATTATCTCGAGTCATTCTATTTCTAGTGTAGTGAGTCCTACTAATATTATAAATGCTAATGTTTGTGAGGATGGATATATGTTTGTTATTCCTTCAGGCAAAAAGTACTGAATAGATTGTGGTGGTACTTTACAGTAATATATTTCATACACAAGAATAATACATAGGCTATTCATAATGATTTGAATGTAATCCAATATTAATTCTGGTAAAACCACGGGCAGCCGCTTACAGACCAACAACTTTTATTTTATTCCAGAGTTAGAAGATGATGAAGATGATCTGCAGCTGTCAAGATATGAACAGTCAGAAAAAAACAAATACTTAAACCAAACCATGACAGACAGCCATGATGGTAACACACATAATGGAAAACCAAATGAAAACAAGGAAAATGGTCAAAAAAAGAGAGTTAAAAGACAAAGTGACTATGAGTATACTCCTACTAAGACCAGGTGCCCTTTGTTGCTTGTGGCTGATTACAGATTCTTCCAAGAAATGGGTGCTAGCAATACAAAGACAACAATCAGTTATTTGGTAAGTATTCAGGTCTGTAAAAGCGCAATTGTGAAAGACCATAATAGTGAACATGTCTTAAATTATAAACTACCTATTCTGTTACAGATCAGCCTCATTGACAGGGTCCATAAAATATACAATGACACAGTGTGGCAAGATAGGCAGGTTAGTTTTGATTTAATTATTTCCAACTTGGTCATAAGCATAACTTTTTATTTTAAAACATGATCTGATCTCGTATGCAGGACATGGACGGATTCAAAGGGATGGGTTTTGTGATCAAGAAGATACTTGTCCATTCGGAACCGACGCGAGTTCGCGGCGGTGAAGCGCATTACAACATGGTGCGGGAAAAGTGGGATGTCCGCAATCTACTTGAGGTAAGCTATCAATACAAAAGAAAAATATTGTGACTCAAGTATGTAGTATAGTACTATTATATATTCGGTGTCATAAGACTAGTTAGTAGTATACGATACAAAACATGTTGCATATAGATAAGGCTGTATTTAAATAGACGATTAAACAAAGGGGTCCAAGATGTGAACCCTGCCTGAGGCACACCAGAGGTGACAAACAATGGCGCAGATAAATGGTGACTAAACGACGCAAACTGGCATGTATTATTCCATATGCTTCAAGATTCTGAAAGTACAAACTGATATTTTGTATTAAAAGCCTTTAAAAATCTGTATAAACTAAATCTGACCTGCCCTAACAAATGTACAGCGTAGTTATTTTTTTATCTAACTTCATAGGAGTGATCTATTGTTTACTACTAAATTTAATTGAATAAATTTACTCTTAACATTATATCCGTTCACAGGTGTTCAGTCGCGAGTACTCGCACAAGGACTTCTGCTTAGCCCATCTCTTCACCGATCTAAAATTCGAAGGTGGTATTCTAGGCTTAGCGTATGTCGGTTCGCCGCGCCGCAACTCTGTCGGAGGGATTTGTACTCCAGGTATTTTTGGAAAAAAAAACTACTAAAGTTATTTACTAGACAAATATTATATCTTTCCTTTAAATGTTTAATGATTGAACAAAAGTTTGACGTTAGCCATTCCATCCTACTCAAATATAATTATTAAATTAAATTATAAAAATATTCCCCGTCGCAAATATAAAAACGGCTGAACAGACTTTCATGAAACATGGCAAGAACATCCGGGATAAAAAAATATCTACGACGCAAAAAAATTAAATGAAAATCGGTTCATTCGTTTGGGAGCTACGATACCACAGACAAACAGACACGTTAAACTTATAACTAACGCCGCTCTCTTTTTGCGACGGGGGCTTAAAAATAAAATAGATACAGATTGAAAAGCAAGTCCGAATGTGAAATCTTCGTTTTTTGTTTGTTTTCTAGCCCAATTTATATTTTACTGTTTATTTATATTGAATTCCTTTATTTTTTTCTGTTTAGTAATTTACTTATTGTTTGTGTTTTTGTTTTCAGCTATGTTGAGCAATAGTGTAAGTGTTATTTTATGTTGCTTTCTGCTTTTGTTTATAAGTTGTGATTTAATGGGATATGAATTATCTACTTAAGTGCATTAGTTACATTCGGAGGCATATCGCTTATGTATTATGTGGTTTAGGTTATGATATCGATTATCTGTTATTATATTTAATTTTATTTCTGCTTTTATACAAACGCTTTATACTCACCAGATATGAATAAACTTGTCAATGACAATGTTTCATGTTACAGAATACTTCAAGAATGGATACACTCTCTATCTGAACTCTGGATTAAGTTCGTCAAGGAATCACTATGGACAGGTAACCAGCATTTTAACCGAATACCACAAATAAAATTAATGTTTTTTTTATTCAAATAGTCATAGTTCAACCATATACGAGGGTGGAACCATAGACAAATCATACTCGCTGGCAGAACGTTATTAGCTTGCACTTTCTCCGTTTCGATGTTTTTAAAGTAAAGCGTATATGCAGTCGTAAAAAATATATCATAATTATCTTTGTTTTTCAGCGTGTCATCACGCGCGAAGCAGATCTCGTCACAGCTCACGAGTTTGGCCACAACTGGGGCTCGGAGCACGACCCCGACGTGGCCGAGTGCTCGCCCGCCGCCAGCCAGGGCGGCTCCTACCTCATGTACACCTACAGCGTCAGCGGGTACGACGTCAACAACAAGGTGGGTCCTCGATCGACATCAGGAGGTCAGTCCACCGCTGGGCCGAGTGACGGTTTTCCAATTGTTGGCAAAGATTTAAGAAAACCGAAAAACTAGTAGACTTGTGAACCGCTTCAGAGAGACTTGGCCTGCGGGGCATAGAGGCCTTAGGGGCGCAGGGGAGACGAGAGTAGAAAGCGTGGGGTTGCGAGCGGAGGATGAACATCCGCCTGCACCCCTCACGTACCTCACCCTCGCCTCACCACCCCGCCCCGCAGGCAAGAGGTCTCAATTTCTCGGTCTACCTTTAGTATGCATAGTTTACAGAGTGAGTCGTTTAGCCCTCAATAAGTGTGATAGGCAAGTCCTGCACTGTTTAAATATTGATCGGTCGGTGAATCGGCTTATCTACCTCCAACTTTCTCGACGAGTAAACCTACTTACAATTGTCTTATCTATTTACAGCGTTTCTCACCATGCAGTTTGCGCTCGATCCGTAAAGTGCTTCAAGCAAAATCGGGGCGGTGCTTCTCGGAGCCCGAAGAGAGCTTCTGCGGCAACCTGCGCGTGGAAGGAGGCGAGGAGTGTGACGCTGGGTTATTAGGTAGGTAAGGTTCTTACTCTAAATTTTTACCTTTCTTACCTATATCTTTATTTTTTGTAAATCTGGGTGAAAATAAGCACTTTAATTAAATAGTATTTAAATCATGATTTTTCTTTTTCAGGAACGGAAGACAACGACATGTGCTGCGATAAAAACTGCAAGCTAAGGAAAAACCAAGGAGCTGTTTGCAGGTACAGTTACCAGCACATCAGACTATAAATTTTTGTTGAAAAATAGCCCTTATTCCAACAGCATAAGATACCGTAGTGCTTAGCTTGACGTGCTGTCGTCCATATATAGGGTCCTTTTTTATTGTACAGCGACAAGAACTCCCCGTGTTGCGCGGGCTGCGTGTTCGCGCCGCCGGGCGTGGTGTGCCGCGAGGCCGCGCACTCCGCCTGCGAGGGCGAGGCCACCTGCAACGGCGCCTCCGCGGACTGCCCCAAGGTACAACGATAGCTCCACTGCTATACAATGTGCTTGTGGCTTGACTTTAAAAATTAAATGGAATTAATTTATTTGCTCATAAAAAAGGATACATTTGGGTGATAACATTTTTGGTTTTATAGTGTTTTGTCACTATACAAACTTAATAATATAAATTGTACCTATAAGAAGCAATTGTGTCTGTTCGGTGCACTAAGCGCAAACGAACAATTCAGCATTTTATTGGCCTACTTTTGGGTCGCCTGTGTAAAACGAATGTAAAATAATTCAGTACGTAAATAGCTACCATCCGCGACGCGTGCTCAAACCATTAATTACCAATATAATAATTAACCATTTATAAGAGTTTTACTCAATACAACGTAAAGCAAAAGAGGTCCGTTAGCCAACCACGAAGCTAGCGCAACTCTTTTCGGTGTCAGACAAGGAATCGAACACTGTGTCTTACGCTATCTGGGCGCATGCATATACCACTAGGCCACCGATACTTTGGCAAGTCTGTTAAATTTTGCAAGTGCTTTCTTTAACGCGTAGGCTGCGTGACCTCATCAATGTTGCGAGATTGCTCCCACAATAAGACCAAAACGGGTTAAAGTGATTTCCGTGTTACGGGTGTGTCATCACCACCAACTTTTTTGAACAGTTTCTGAACCTTCGACTATTGTGAACTATCTTGACATTCTTTAGTAACGAAATGATCCGTTTTAAAATAAGATAAGCACTAAACTCACTACCTACATTGGCAACTAAAAGTTATGAAAATATTGTTTACAATATTCGACAAGCAATTAAAACCGGACTTTACTTATACAGGCGCCGGCCATAGCGGACGAGCACGAGTGCGCCGAGCGCGGGCGCTGCCGCAACGGGACCTGCGTGCCGTACTGCGAGACGCAGGGCATGCACAGCTGCATGTGCGATATCGGTATGATATTCATGTACATCATCACGATCAGCCATTAGACGACGCGTTTGGTGTATTGGTTAACGTTCCTGACTATTACGCCGGCCGTCGCGGGTTCGAATCCCGCAAGGGGCAAATGTTTGTGTGATGAGCATGAACATTTATACCTAAAACAGGCATATTATATGTATTTAAGTATTTATGGGAGACGCCCTCGTTATGATCGTCATAATTGACTGGTACTTCGTAACACAAGGAAGAAAATTCCTTACCACGAAACCAGACAATTGGTGTGTTGTCTGGCGCATATACGAGTATTTATATTTATTAGACGTCCACTGCTGAACATATGTCACCCCAAAGCGACTGATTAGCGGTCTGAATTCAATTTTAATCCCGAGTGTTTTTAGCCGTGTTTCATGTAAATATATTCAGCCGTTTGAAGATTATCAGCTCTTTTCTAGTTTCTAGCTGTCCAATCGATTCAAAATTTGAACCAGTTACTTTAATAATATTGAAATTATACATGTATGCATGAATATTATCAGCTCTTAGTGTTTTTTATTTTTATTTATTAAGAGTTTTTTTTATTTTACGTTTATGAAATGTTATTTCAGTGGCGGACGCGTGCAAACGTTGTTGCCGCAAAAGCCTGAACAAAACCTGTTTCCCGGTGGCGCACAACGACATCCTGCCGGACGGCACGCCGTGTATTCAAGGATTTTGTAACAAAGTAAGCTTTGTTTAGTATATGATTACATTTTCATCCATACGACAGAAGATAATAGGTATGCTAATGTTATCATACCCCCATTATGATATATCCTGTCGTATGTAACTGTTGATTTTGTAAGACTGTGATCCGCATTCCTTAGACATAGATTTAGAATCGAAATTTGAGTAAAGTTAATTCCCTGAATATGCGTACAAAAACCTAGCTCTTGTTGGTGGAGTTTTTTCCATTCTCTTGACCTCCTGATACGACCCGACATCTAACTTTTGTTTTTTTTGCTGCATATAGCTTATTCTTGGCCTTCCTCGCTTCCTTTTATTATGTCTTCTATTATAGTTTTGATGAAGTTGTCGTGTCGTATCAGGTGTCCCAACATTGGCAACTCCGAATTTTACATACAAAAACTTATGTAAGCGTGATACACTGAAAGTAAAGCCATACTACAGAAGACAAGGTCAGTCGAACCTTTATGTAACTATTGTCTCTATTCTCTATACCTTTCACGCGAACGATTAATGCCCACAATTCCATTGTCGATCCATTTCACCTAAGTAAAAACTCATTTAAAAAACGCGTTCTTGAACTTACTAGATCTGACTACTAGAATACATACACACATACATACATACACAAAAACATGATAATTGAAATTAATCCATTTTTATATTGATTATTATTATTTTTACCACCTTGACATGAACTGTGTTCTTGTAAATAAATTATGATTGATTGATTGATTATATCGTTGGTATTTAATATCGTTGAATCAATTGCATAAGCAGATCGACGACATCAGCCACGCTCACACTTATATTTTTTTGTTTTATAAAATGTAAATCCAATGTTGGCTTTATGATTAGTATTTAAGAAACATATAAATCTGTATTTTGAGAGCTGTGGATTTTGTTGCAATAATAAAAAAATAAATTTAAAAAAATGATCTGACCGCAAAACGCACCCAGTGTGTCAAATCTTTAGGTACTCATTACCAATCGAACCCCTATCTACCTATGTGTTGTGTAACTTGCGTTTACTAACTGAACGATCTTCAGGGTGTATGCGAGAAGACGATCCAGGACGTAGTGGAGCGCTTCTGGGACATCATCGAGGACATCAACATCAACAACGTGCTCGGGTTCCTGCGCGACAACATCGTCGGCGTCGTCGTGCTGGTCACCGCTTTCGTATGGATCCCTGCTAGCTGCGTGGTGAGGCACTGATCTATTGTAGAGGACACCGCCGCCTTACCACTTTAAAAAATCGCTTGCACACACGAGATTATTATGTGTCATTTCAAATAAAGACGCGAGGTGCAAGTGATTTGTGACCTAAAACTGGTAAGGCGGTGGTGTCCTCTGTGGTACCTACATTATCTGGTAAATAGGCCAAGCACATACCCACCTGGCAATGCGTGGCGAAGAAAACAAGAGGGTACCAATTAGATTCATGTCATTATTCCACCATGATCGATTTTTACAATGTATACTAGTGCATACTGCATACGCACTTAGGTAAATAAAGAACGAAGGTCGATGCGATTACATCGATCGTTGCTAACCGAATCAGTATGGCTTCCTACGGCGGTGGTTCTACCACTAATCTGTGACTATCTACTGATACTCTTTTCCTCGTTTGCCGTTTTGCAGATAAGTTACGTAGACCGACGGAGACAGCGCCAACACCAGAAGTACTTGGAGTGGGAGAGACAGCACGACCTGGTGCACCCCTCGTCCCCGCGCAAAATTATACATACAAGGTAAAAACCTAGTGGGGTGTGATCTTAAGTGTAGTCTAAATATGGTTTACCTTGTCTAAACTTGCTAAACTCCATTTTTCTTCACTCGTCCAACATTGTAGACAATCATTTAGTAACAAGTAAATAAAACTCATTTACTATTTTATTTAAAAATACCAGCTAGCCTGCACCTACTCACCAAGAATCTTAGCATGAAGTGAAAATGGGGATGAAAGGACAAGGTCGTATCTTGCCCCAGAGTCGTTTTATTTTTGTTTGCAAAAAATATATTGAATTTTTAATACAATATTGTTAATTTACTTTGCTTTTATCTAGCGGCATATAAATCTACAAAAGAAATGCGCTCGCAATCGCTATTTTAAGAAGGAAAATGACGTTTGCCTCCCATAGGTACTAACCTTTAAACCTACCAACCTCTTCCAAAACTAGAAAAAAAAACTGTGACAAGGAACTTCTTTTAGTTGGCTATTGTTTGCGTCATCGTAATTTTCACGCGTTATGCACCCTAGCGGGGCAGTTTTCTATGTTTTAGTTTTGGTGGCCTAGATAGCGATTTTTCGACACAGATGGCGCTATGATCTAGAAAGACCTGTTCTAGATAGTGTGCAAGTGATTGACCCCACACATTTTATTTCGTTTTATGTGAAAACCCCGCTCTTTACGGCTTATATTACTTTATATTATTTTAAAAGGTGAAGAAACGAACCCATAAAATTAGATTTGGTCGTGACGCATGGATTTTTACTTTTGGGGGCAAGCAATGTATGGCGGGTCGACCGTGTCCTTTCTCGCGTTCGCTACACTCGCGCTAGTTTAAAATGTTAGTAAATGTTAGTTTTTCCACTTATGTATACACTGTACCATACATACATACACGGTCATGACCGTGCTAGAAATGTACGTGTCAGGCAAAAAAAAACTTTTTATTGAAAACTATGACACCTTGCTAACACCGTCGCGTGCCATACACAAAGCGTGTCCTCGCTCGCTCGCTATCGCTACATCTCCATTTAACGGTGATACAGTCCGCTGTCAATCCCTTCAGTGGGCAAGGTAGAGAGTATCGTTTTGCTTTCCGTGCTCGACATGTTCCTAGCACGGTCATTGTTTGGTACGATCATAGAGAAAGAAAAAAAATTTCGCTTTAGTACGATGCAGTGGGAAAATACCATAATGAATTGCCAAAAAATCTCTAAATTTTTTTCGCTCTCGCTAACATGCACTGACATTTGTGTTGCGGGCGGCCCAAACTGCCCTGAGTAAAAACGTTATCTGTAGTCCTTACAAAAAACCGATGTGCATCTGGATTGGGGGCCCATTTTTTTAACCCTTGTGAAATGAAATAAAACTCTAAGGGTAATTTAGTTAAAAATAGTAAAAACTTAAAGCATAGGGCCAAAAATTTCTTAAACATAAATTACAACTTTTATGGATAAATAACTTGGGCCCTCAATCCAGATGGTGGCATAGCCTAATCTCAGTAAGTATTATCTCTGGTTTAATATTTTTTATTGAAGGATTTAGTTAAGAATTTCTTACATATTTTAAGAAATTCCCAATACTGTAGGTAGAACATGACGTTATAGATTTATGGCGGTATATCTAGGGCCCTCACTCCGTTATTGTCTGAAGCCTAAAACATGAATTTATCTGAAAAATAAAAATTACGACTATTAGAAATGTTACTTAAATACACTCGGTGAATATCTTAAAAAGAAATAATGACTCAAAAGTTAATTGTTAAGAAGTACATGAAGGTTAGTTAAGGTAAGTTAGAGGGGGGGACGCCCATTTTACCACTTTGGAAGCGTCTATATCTCAAACGTTAGACTTTTAGAAAAAATGGTCTTAGGAACCTCAATGTCATTTTGAAAGACCTATCCATAGACACCCCACACGTAAAGGTTTGGGTAAAAAATATTTTTTTGGTTTTAGTTTCATGTATGGGAGCCCCCCCTACAATATCATTTTTCAATTTTTTTGTACCTGAATCGGAAAGCGGTAAAGAGGATACACCTACCTATGAAGTTTTAGCAGTGTGATGCTAATAGTTTCAGAATAAAGTGGCTATGACATACGGACGGACTGACAGACAGACTTGACGAAACTATAAGGGTTCCGTTTTTTGCCATTCGGCTACGGAACCCTAAAAAAGGTTAAGAAGGTACCTACCTACCACGGGTAATAACATTTCTATCCGAAATAACTGTCAAGAAGTTTAGTCCTATGAAAGAGCATAAGCTCTTGTTTAGATTAGGAAATAAAATACAATTCAATGAAATTCCAAGTGTACCTAAACATTGTGTTTCAATTTTAGAAAATGACCACCCCCTTCCTTACCTAGCTTCGTCTAATAATCTTTTTTTCTTACAGATTGCCAAAACAAAAACCTCCAGGCATGAAAACAGTGATTCAAGGCTCAAGTCAAATATAGGTTCTGAGAACCTGAGTAAACTTACTTGAATATTTAAATAAACTTTTTTTATTTACCGATGTAATAAGTGCAATACCTCCTATAGATTTATTGTTTCAATCTTAGATTACTGTAAAATAAAACATATTTTCAGAGATCCAAAGCTATTTTATTTGCCCTTTATTTAAACAGAGTTAATATAAAATTAAGAGAGTTAATATCCTCCACGCAGTCTGAGTACGAGATGAAGAGTAGACTCCTTTTGAATGTTGTAGTCTGAAAGTGTGCGTCCATCTTCTAGCTGTTTACCGGCGAAGATCAATCGCTGCTGGTCTGGGGGAATGCCTTCTTTGTCTTGGATTTTGGCTTTTACATTTTCAATTGTATCAGAAGCCTCTACTTCCAGAGTGATTGTCTTTCCAGTGAGCGTTTTGACGAAAATCTGCATACCACCTCGTAGACGCAATACCAAGTGAAGGGTGGATTCCTTCTGAATATTGTAGTCCGACAGTGTGCGGCCATCTTCAAGCTGTTTTCCAGCGAAAATGAGTCGCTGCTGGTCTGGGGGAATGCCTTCTTTGTCCTGTATTTTTGCTTTAACGTTTTCGATGGTGTCAGAAGCCTCTACTTCCAATGTGATTGTTTTACCAGTCAGGGTCTTCACGAAAATCTGCATGCCACCTCGAAGACGTAATACCAAGTGAAGAGTGGATTCTTTTTGTATATTATAATCTGATAACGTGCGTCCATCTTCTAGCTGTTTTCCGGCGAAGATCAGACGCTGCTGGTCTGGTGGAATGCCCTCTTTGTCTTGGATTTTGGCTTTTACATTTTCAATTGTGTCGGAAGCCTCTACTTCTAATGTGATTGTTTTGCCAGTCAGGGTCTTCACGAAAATCTGCATGCCACCTCGAAGACGTAATACCAAGTGAAGAGTGGATTCTTTTTGGATATTATAGTCAGATAGTGTGCGTCCATCTTCCAACTGTTTTCCGGCGAAGATCAGACGTTGCTGGTCTGGTGGAATTCCTTCCTTATCCTGTATCTTGGCCTTTACATTTTCAATTGTGTCAGAAGGCTCCACTTCCAATGTGATTGTCTTTCCAGTCAGAGTTTTGACGAAAATCTGCATACCACCTCGAAGACGCAACACCAAGTGGAGAGTAGATTCCTTCTGAATATTGTAGTCTGACAATGTGCGTCCATCTTCCAGCTGTTTTCCGGCGAAAATCAATCGCTGCTGGTCTGGGGGTATGCCCTCTTTGTCTTGGATTTTGGCTTTTACGTTTTCAATGGTGTCAGAAGGCTCAACTTCTAAAGTAATTGTTTTACCGGTCAGGGTCTTCACGAAAATCTGCATACCACCACGGAGACGCAACACCAAGTGAAGGGTGGATTCCTTTTGGATATTATAGTCGGATAGTGTGCGTCCATCTTCCAACTGCTTGCCGGCAAAAATAAGTCGCTGCTGGTCTGGGGGAATGCCTTCTTTGTCCTGTATTTTTGCCTTAACATTTTCGATTGTGTCAGAAGCCTCTACTTCCAGGGTGATTGTCTTTCCAGTCAGAGTTTTGACGAAAATCTGCATACCACCACGGAGACGCAACACCAAGTGAAGGGTGGATTCCTTTTGGATATTATAGTCGGATAGTGTGCGTCCATCTTCCAACTGCTTGCCGGCAAAAATAAGTCGCTGCTGGTCTGGAGGAATGCCTTCTTTGTCCTGTATTTTTGCCTTAACATTTTCGATTGTGTCAGAAGCCTCTACTTCCAGGGTGATTGTCTTTCCAGTCAGAGTTTTGACGAAAATTTGCATACCACCTCGTAGACGCAACACCAAGTGAAGGGTGGATTCCTTCTGAATATTGTAGTCTGACAGTGTGCGGCCATCTTCCAGCTGTTTTCCAGCGAAAATGAGTCGCTGCTGGTCTGGGGGAATGCCTTCTTTGTCCTGTATTTTTGCCTTAACATTTTCGATTGTGTCAGAAGCCTCTACTTCCAGGGTAATTGTCTTTCCAGTCAGAGTTTTGACGAAAATCTGCATACCACCTCGTAGACGCAACACCAAGTGAAGGGTGGATTCCTTTTGGATATTATAGTCGGATAGTGTGCGTCCATCTTCCAACTGCTTGCCGGCAAAAATAAGTCGCTGCTGGTCTGGGGGAATGCCTTCTTTGTCCTGTATTTTTGCCTTAACATTTTCGATTGTGTCAGAAGCCTCTACTTCCAGGGTGATTGTCTTTCCAGTCAGAGTTTTGACGAAAATTTGCATACCACCTCGTAGACGCAACACCAAGTGAAGGGTGGATTCCTTCTGAATATTGTAGTCTGACAGTGTGCGGCCATCTTCCAGCTGTTTTCCAGCGAAAATGAGTCGCTGTTGGTCTGGGGGAATGCCCTCTTTGTCCTGTATTTTTGCTTTAACATTTTCGATTGTGTCAGAGGGTTCAACTTCTAGTGTAATAGTCTTACCTGTTAAGGTCTTAACAAATATTTGCATACCACCTCTTAGACGTAGGACTAAGTGAAGAGTAGATTCCTTCTGAATATTGTAGTCAGACAATGTGCGTCCATCTTCCAATTGTTTGCCAGCAAAAATGAGTCTTTGTTGATCTGGGGGAATGCCTTCTTTGTCCTGAATTTTGGCTTTTACATTTTCAATAGTATCGGAAGGCTCCACCTCCAATGTGATTGTTTTACCGGTCAGTGTTTTAACGAATATCTGCATACCGCCTCGGAGACGCAGCACAAGATGCAGTGTAGATTCCTTTTGGATATTGTAGTCTGAAAGGGTACGGCCATCTTCAAGCTGCTTACCAGCGAAGATCAGTCGCTGCTGGTCTGGAGGAATGCCTTCTTTGTCCTGGATCTTAGCCTTTACATTTTCAATGGTGTCAGAGGGTTCAACCTCTAGGGTGATAGTTTTGCCAGTCAATGTTTTAACAAAGATCTGCATACCTCCACGTAGGCGTAGAACTAGATGGAGTGTAGATTCCTTTTGAATATTGTAGTCTGAAAGGGTGCGGCCATCTTCCAGCTGCTTACCGGCGAAGATCAGGCGCTGCTGGTCTGGGGGGATGCCTTCTTTGTCCTGGATTTTAGCCTTGACATTTTCAATGGTATCTGATGGCTCAACTTCCAAAGTAATTGTTTTTCCCGTTAATGTTTTCACAAAGATCTGCATTTTGACCTAGAAACAAAGAAAATAGAAGGTTAATCACTTATTCCGTCCGAACCCATTATAAATTGGCTTATTGCCAATAGGGAACAAGGAAGTTATGACCTTTTATTAATTTCACAATTCTATGAAACTACAAAGTATTGTAAGCTGGCTGACGCAATTCGAAATGGTCACAAAGAAACTAGGACACCAACCATCCCACCT
This sequence comes from Pyrausta aurata, assembly GCA_963584085.1. Lineage (NCBI taxonomy): Eukaryota > Metazoa > Arthropoda > Insecta > Lepidoptera > Crambidae > Pyrausta > Pyrausta aurata. Next base: position 29,225 of record CAUZXH010000011.1, on the reverse strand, counting down.
ACACAGCTATACTAAAACAGAAAAAATAAATCTCATACGCCTAAATACTTGTAATATCTAATCTAGGTACTTTTAAAGCATATCGAGTGAGCAGTTTTTGTTCAAGAGTATCGAAGAATATTGATTTCCTGGAAACTCAACTCATACAAAATGGCGATACATTGATCGACTGCGCAGTTAGTTAAATATACTATTAATGATAAACGAATGACAAAAACACTTACCGATTACACACTAAAATTTTGTACTGATATTTAGCACTGATTTTTTACTCAAAATTATTTTTATCCAACAAACAACTCTGAAAAGTCACACGATGTGTCACTACTCACTGTATTGTTCTCTTTTCAATAGCTCGCTTCGAAATAATTCCGCCAATGACGTGGCGCTCTGTATTTATAGCAGATTGAGCAGGTGCTGCCAGAGGAACATTAAAATATCCCTAAGTAATCTTCATTATGATATAGCAACGTGTCTTGTTAAAAATACAAAATAATATATTTTTATTATACATAATAACCGTTTTATTAGTTACACTGTTTACAACTCGAGAACGGCTGGACCGAATTTATGATTTTTGATTTCTGCTCTGTAGACATACTCTTACTAATCTGTGTTTCTGCTTTGCCCAAAAAGCAGACTAAAAATGTATGTAGGTGTACTTTAATTAGACCAAAAAGAAATCAAACTTAGACATGAATGACTAAATAAAATTTTGTTAGCATATAATCAAGCTGGATGGTTCCTAACTCAAATGTTTAGCATTACTAACAATAAAATTTCGGAGACGGGAGGGACGGGGACATGGGTCACATGGGTAGATGGGTCAATATTTGTCTTTTATTTTGTTTGGGTAAAGAAATATATTTTTTTTTATTTGGCTTGTTATTTTGTCCTTCACGTACATACAAACCGATCGTATGAAGATTTATGAATAGACTGTCTTTTCAGGATATGAAGAAGAAGTAAATATATCTGTAATTTAACTCTTAAGTGATGTTGTAAACTAATTCTCAAAAAATAGATTGATTACAAGCTATGAACAAATAATATCAATAACAAACAATCATTTTTTAACACATACTTAATATTGAACAAAAGTGTTACAAAAAGTAAAACAATATTACAGCATTTTACTCATTTTTTGGGAAATTCACAATGCTTGCAATTTTTTTGGGGTACGGAGCATGGCCTTTGTGGCGGGAAATGTCGAGAAAAGCCGATGTACCCCGATTGTGGTAGGTATTGATCCTTTTCTAACTACGCAAGAGGGAGAAATAGCACATCACGCGACATTTTCTAGAACGCATGCGTCATTCTATAACTAGTTGTTTTTTGTTTTTGTTATTTTTCGGCAGACCTACCTTATCAGACCTTATCACTACAATGCTACCTACAATCTATCTAGAATTTACCTACATACTAATCAATCAATTTAGATATTTTTTATTATTAAAGAAGAAGAATAAATTAGAGTATTTAAGTATCTCAATGAAGTACTTACCTAGTATTAGGTATAGCTATAGTTACATATTTCTATTCACCTACTTTTACTTTAGTTGTTGGCCGTATTTTACTCTTTTAATCTTCTGATACGCACTGCACCTACCATAAAATAATACTTTAGACATTGCCTTCCTGGTTATAATACCAGGCCACACCACTCCTAATCATCTAGTTTTACTTAGTTGGAAACAAACTTAATGAAAAAGGCTCATTTGGACCTTATTTGATATTTTAGCAGTAACCTACTTCTAGCTTCCGTTTAATAAGGTGAGCTGTCCTGTCAGCTGATGAAGATAGTTTTTTAATAAGTGTGTGTGTACCTCTCTCTATCTTAACTAATCTACGTGAAAATGTCTTAATAGTATGTTAATTAATAATAAACTTAAATTGCTACAAACAAATCCACATCCATCCACACTATCATAAACTTAATGCACATGCTTGTACACCTAGGTACATACTACTTTTAAAAGTAATATTATCAAATTCCCATCTACTACGATGTAGGTAAGTAATGTACAAGAGTTAAAAACAAAGAAAGTTGGTAAATAGGGGCGCTAATCCTCAAATGTACAACGCAATGCCTGCGCATTATGACCAGGGCCGTCTTTCGCCTATTAGAGGCCCTGGGCACATTAGGATAAGGGGCCCCCTATGACAATAGTACAAGAGCAGTTTTTTATTAGAATAGACAAAAAACGTAGATGTGCAAAGTTTAAGGTTTATTTTTATTGCTTGCAACGAATATTCGGCGAGTTCCTTGACCGAATAGCCGAATATTCGGCCGGATTTTAGCGCATTTGGCCGCGAATATCTCGCGTTTGACTGGACCGATTTTGGTGCGGTTTTCAGAAGTATTTGTTACATTAAGGAGAAGGTTTTAGTAACTATTTTAGTTCAATCAGGTACAGGTATATTATTTATTTTTATTTTTTATTTATATAAAGCATAACACTTGCAAGTTTACAGAGCTAGTCCAAAACACTTACAAGCTTAATTATAATATCATTGGCATGCAATAATAAAAAAATACAGCGGTCAATCAAAGTCATCTAGAATTTTGCAGAATCTATTCAAAATATGTCCAATTTGGTCTGCAAAAATATCAATATCAGTGTGCCGAGCGAGCAAGGCCCCGATGAGCAGCAGTGCGCGAGCAGTGGGCGCGTTTGCGCCGCGATGCGTGCGTGTGCATTATGAAATGCACTTTTGAATCGAAAAAATCGCGGGATTGCGGAATTGCCAAATTTCGCTTTTTTTACTATAGAATCAAATCGAGTGTTACCTACACTGTTTACTTATTCCAAGTTGAAATACACCACCTTGAAATTTTCAAGGCTAATAATTCAATTTTATAACGAAAATTCCCGGGATTTCTGAATGTTTACTACTGTGTGTGTATGAACTTTCTACTGCTCTTCTAACACTCAACATACTCATAAATTGATGGGGAGCTTAAAATTTACTTCAAGTTTAACAACACATTAATAATACGTAATCTCGAAGTCCTTTTTTTAGGTTCCGTTCCGTTCGGGTTCCGTAGCAAAATCGCAAAAAACGGAACCCTTATAGTTTCGTCAAGTCTGTCTGTCTGTCGGTCCGTTTGTCAAAGCCACTTTATTCTAAAACTATTAGAATCACACAGCTGAAACTTGGTAGGTAGGTGTATCTTGTTCACCGCTTTCCGATTCAGATATAAAAAGTTATAAAATATTTATATATTTAAGGGCACTCCGATACATGAAACTAAAACCAATTTTTTTTTGTCAAACCAATGCGTGTGGGTTGTCTATGGATAGGTCTTTGAAAATGACATTGAGGTTTCTAAAACCATTTTTTATTAAAGTCTAACGTTTTAGAATATAGAGGCTTCCAAAGTGGTAAAATGGGCGTCCCCCATCTAACTTTTGAACTAAGAAAGTGAAAATTTTGTAAAAAAATATATGATGTAGATCTTAACAAAAACTTCCAACCAAAATTGGTTTGAATGAGATCGAACCAGTAGTTTTTGAGATTATGCACATTTTCATCAACCGCAAATATAACTTTGGCTTTCATACAAAAGATACTATGAAAATCAAAGTTATTTTTGCTGCCAAAAAATATTTTGATATTTTCGTTAGGTGGAAGTAAGTGGACCCCAAATCCAGTTAATGGAGGCACGGAACCCTCATTGCATGGGTCCGACTGGCACTTAGCCGATTTTTATTGTTTCTTATTCCCGAATTTTCTGTCATCCCGGGATTTATATTAAAAAACGATGTTAACCTTGTCGGACAGCAACAGTCTACGTAGGTACTACGCACATCATGAACCGTCTTCAAATGAGTTTGTTTCTCCTATAATAGCGTTATTTTAGTCCTTCCAGTGATTTTGAAGGCGGTTCAATTTTCCCTTTCGTTAGATCCACGGATCCAGGATGAGACCGTTTTGACATTTTGTATTATTAAAATTATTGTATTGATAGAAAATAATCACTTTAAAACTAAACAGACAAAACACGATTTATCAGAGTTAGTATAATACTAATACTACTCCGAGTAGTTCACAAAGCACAGTCTCATAGTCAGACAGAAACAACTACAAACAAATGTTTTTTTTAGAGAGTCATGAACTCATGATAATATTCCCATTAAAGATTGTAGGAGACAAAGCTACGACAATGTGTGAAATATGTAGGAAAATATGCTGGTTTACAAGCAAGAATCAAGAACAATAACAAAAACGAACAAATTAACCTTAGTCGGTAAGCATTTGTTAAGACTGATTTTCAGGCGAGGGTATAGTAGGTAGTTATTGGTTTTCGTTTGGTAATAAAGTAGGAACTAGACTAGGGGGCCCCAACCATCGCGGGGCCCTGGGCACGTGCCCAGTGTGCCCAGTGGTAAAGAGGGGCCTGATTATGACGTGTGGCGTGAATGAACTGTCACTGGCAATCAGCCAAAATAAGTCATGTAAAGAGACATACAGACATTTATTTATTTAATATCATCCTTATCATCATACACCCAGACTGTCCGTGTATAATAATAACAGTCTCCTATAGTCTGTCTGTTTGCTACAACGGCTACAATACTACAGACTTACAAAAGAAATACCTACCTACCTTAGTAACGGCGTACCTACGTACGACTATAAACGGCTCTACTAATTAAATAAAAATGCACAACTTGTGAAAAGAAACCTAGTGGCTGTGTTTCGAATCCATGTAGTAATGGACGCAGGCAGGAAGGGGTATTTACTTTGGGTCATCATCATGTATGAATGAATCATGATGCCAAACAGGAGTGGGAAAAATAAATAATAACAAGAAACTCTTACAAAGAGCTGAAGATGGATAAAATATAATTTCGTTGTTTAACTCGTCAAGTATGTGTGAACGAGACACAATAGAAATTCCATTATTATGCGACTCCCGGCAGTCGTTTGATACCTGACTGATTAAAAGAAATTGCTAAAAGCAGATAACTAAGACTGCCACATTTTTTGCCTGCAGATTGGTTGGATTAGGATAAGAATGCTTTGCCACTTTGCCAGTAATTCATATCGACAATTACTTATTATAATAAATAACAGAGAAAACAAATACTAAATATAGTAGATTGTTATACAAGGGGAGAAAGCGACCCATTTCACTCGAGATGTTTCTGGCGCTCGAACGAAGTGAGAGCGCCAATAATTCGAGAGTGAAATGTGCTTTCACCCGAGTTAAACGTACTATTTTTCATTTCGACTGTGAGGAAAACATTAAAGGACACGGTCGTAAATTGCCCCAGAGTCGTTTTATGTTTGATTAAAGAAAAGCATTAAGAGACTTGACTATATCATTTTGCAAAAAATATATTGAATTTTTAATACAATATTGTTAATTTACTTTGCTTTTATCTAGCGGCATATAAATCTACAAAAAAAAATAGGACAACGATTGAATACAATTTCCTGTCCCCAACAATTGTTGTGTTTGGCAGAAAATAGCGGTTTCGAGCACTATAAGCAAACTGACGACCGCTTAACGAAATGGCATATTGTGTTATACTGTGTCATAGAACTGGCAGTTAGTTAAATAAGTAAGCGCTCGCAATCGCTATTTTAAGAAGGAAAATGACGTTTGCCTCCCATAGGTACCAACCTTTAAACCTACCAACCTCTTCCTAAAACTTGAAAAAAAACTGTGACAAGGAACTTCTTTTCGTTGGCTATTGTTTGCGTCATCGTAATTTTCACGCGTTACGCACCCTAGCGGGGCAGTTTTGTATGTTTTAGTTTTGGTGGCCTAGATTGCGGGTTTTCGACACAGAATAGCGCTATGATCTAGAAAGACCTGTGCAAGAGATTGACCCCACACATTTTATTTCGTTTTATGTGAAAACCCCGCTATTTACGGCTTATATTACTTTATATTATTTTAAAAGGCGAAGAAACGAACCCATAAAATTAGTTTTGGTCGTGACGCATGGATTTTTACTTTTGGGGCAAGCAATGTATGGCGGGTCGACCGTGTCCTTTACAAATGTGGTTGTAGATGTATTGGTGAGCTATTATGTAGTTCAGCGAGAAAGGAAAACTCAAGTTTTGAACACAATATGACAGTTGATTTACAGTACTAACAAAACCTAACACGATTAGAAAGAATAACGGCCCGAATACATGAAAACAGAGTACAAAAAAGCAGAATACCTATATCAAATAATTAAAATCTTTGTAAAGAATATCGATCGATTTTTGTCCACAGATAATAATGGAATCCAAAAATAATTTCTTTTTTTATATAAAAGTTTTAACGGCTTTGGACGAATCCTTCCTGAAATAACACTGACAATATAAAATAAAAAAAATCATCTTAGCATTATGGCGGGCCAAATATTTTAATTATTAATTGAATTAAAATAAGAAATTGTATATTTTTTATCAACGATTATACATAATATCTACCTACACAATATGATTTTCAATTTATAGCTAAGCAAAAATGATTGTTATTTTAATATCATGATGTGACTCAATTATCTTTGGTCCAAGCTTTGACTGCAGGCCTTAACTCTATGCCATGTCAATTAAAACCACAGATTAGTAAGAGTATGTCTAAAGACAGATAGGAAACGCTCCTTTGTGGCTTAGATTATCTTTGTGGGCACCTGAGTTAGTGGGATATTTTGACAGCTGGCTCACCAAGAATGACATAATTTTTTTTCACATTATGGCTTCTCTGGCATAGATTATAATATTCTTGCTCACTAATGTAACGTTATCGTTATCCAATAGGTATTTATTAACGGTACTTACTAAACCGTTATATTATTTTTTGCTCAGGAAAAGGCTTTGTCACACTGGATGTGATCTGCGATCAGGTCAAAGTGATTTCAGCCCACATTACTATAAGCAACATTGACCTGACCGCAGAACACATCTAGTGTGACAAATCCTGAAAAAAAAAACAGTTAGAAACACTGAAAAAACTTTAATTGTTGGTTAAAAAAAATACAATAAAATATAATGCAGATTGAATAGTACAACACGAAATTGCTATGACGTTAAATGTAATACGCCAAAAATACGCCTATTTCGCATAATATCTAGACACAATATTTAGATATATCATTTTGATAGACATTGCAGCAATTAGACAGAGTTAGACAGACATAATACACGGTCAAACTTATACTACCTCTTTTTAAGTTGCGTCGGGGTTAAACAAACGCAATGCTTTGATTTTATAAAGACAAATGGCAAGAGATAGTTTTTTGTATAGCTTTCAGATAAAATCAGAAATGGTCTTCGTATTTTCCTTGCTCAGACAGAGCCCGTCGCGCCGTTAACACAGTTGAATAGTTGGTCGAAGAAAAGCACCACCTCGGACTTGGTTTCCATTGTGCAGCTAACTGATGAATGACACGTCCAGATTGAGCCCTGTTAGAAAAAATATTACTTTAAGGCATATTTATCTTGACTACTGCACTGTTATATACAGGGTTAATGGTAATTAGACCGGATCCTTTTAAGAGGCGATGGGGGAGCTCCATTGCGACAACTTTGTCCCCATTATGTACTATTCCAATTTTAATTTTTTTCCAATCCTGATTTCTTTCTTAGACTTACTTGAGATAATAGTGTAAAGCAAAAAATATTAAGAAATAAGATTTAAAAAATATATATATTTATTGTCAAGCGTAAGAACTCCATTAATCTACACATATCAAGCATTGACTCCAAAAAAATTTGTTTTTTCTAAATACAAGACGAATGCGTTATATTATACTCAAATATTATCTTATTCCAACATATCACATACAGTGGTGGTCAGCTAATTAAATACACTGAAAATTTTATGTTTCAATAAATTTGTATTATGAATACATAGAAACCAGTAATTGTAGTAAAATAATAGTATGGGTTTTACGTATAATTTTTTTTTTCGTTTCTTTTGACTTCAAATCTATTATAATCATTATAAGTGTACCAGTGATGTGGACAACTAATGAAAGACACCTACGTTACTGAAAACCAAAAAAATACTGAAACTACAAAAAAGTCAGTTAATATAAAAGCCTGCTTTTTATAAGAGGTTTAATTTGTATTTTTTTTTATTTCATGATTTTTAGTTATTTACCCTCTCAAAAACTACTGGGCAGTTTTATGATGAAACTCACACTGTACCCTAAGCGGAAATATACTTGATTTAACTAATAAATTATCATCTCGCTATGACTTCTCATTTTCGAGAAATCCGCATATACACAAATATACAAACATACATACACTTTAGAAACTTTGCTCACTTGTTTCGAAGCCTTAACAGATCAACATACTCAAATTTTATTCAATTTGAACTATATCACATACATACAGGTCGAATTCAATACCTCATTTTTTTTAAGTCGGTAAAAAGATAAAAGATGTTTTCTTCTACCAATACTCTCAAGTTTTACATGAACAGTTTTTCATTAAAATATATCGTTATTAAAACAACAGCTATTTTTGTTTTCCGGAAATTTAAACAAAGGATTCTACAATACTACAAGCATTTTATTTTTTATTATACGTGACAGGCAAATAAATATTAAATATTACAAAGAATATTTAATATTTATTTGCCTGTCACGTTTCTAGCACGGTCATGGTATGCTATGTGTAGTGGGAAAAAACCTTAACACAGAAATATCTAATTTAATTATTAATTCAGAAAGACAAAATTACAGCATCTTCAATATTTATTACAAATAGCATGATATTTATTTAAAGTCTATGTATTAAATGAAAATTGAAAAAAACAATGCTCTAAGAAAGTAGGAACTGAGTTTTATGAGTCTGAGTTTGATATTAATAAGTTACTTTAAAACTTTATTAAGAGAAAGTAAGGTTCAATAAGTAGCAAATGACAATTATTGTGGGTTATTACGTACCATGAATACCACAGTCGCATAATCTTATTTTCATTTTGCCGAAGAAAAGGCTTCCACAAAAATAATTAGATAATTTAAACAAAGACAACTTAATACAAAATTTTCTTGTTATCCAATGGATTCATCTGAAAAAATAATGAGTTCCCAAGTTATTTGTTAATTATAATACAACCATCACAAATACAGGCTGTACAAAAAAAGAACGAGCCGCATTCTAGGAACGAAAAATTAAAAAAAAGGAGATGTTTGAAAAAATGCCAAGACTATGTACGGTATCTCTAAAAATAGCTGAAAATACAGGTAATTAGACATACCATATGTAATTTTAATTTAATCACAATTTTTGGCAACTCCTCCTGTCTATACTTACTCCAAAAATATGTCAAATCGTGCAAAAAAAAGGTAATCTGTCAATGTCAAATGTCATTTTACCTAATCTGTCAATGTCAAATGCCATTTTGCTTTCCGCTTTCGGCCTGTTTAAGCAACTGATTGGTATTTGTCTGATTTATTAGGCATTCATTAGACGTTTATGTTACATTTACCCAAAAATTTTATGAAATCAGTCTAAAAAAAAATGAAAAAGCTTTACATACGCTATTTATAGTGTCATGTATAAGGTGTTGGCATTTTCCCCATACAAACGAAAACATCTCGGCCCATTCTCTCATTTCATTCATCTCATTTTCGGTCGGAAAACATTACCGACAGCACGGTAGCTCAATTGGAAGAGCAGTTGGCCCGGTAAGCCAGAAAGATGCTGGTTCGAGTCCCGCCCGTGCGCAATTTTTGGTTTCATATTTCATCTTTTAAGAATAAAATATGACACTGTGAGTGTTAAAAATATTGTAAAACCATTGAGTGCGAAGCGTTATCATTTCCAAGTTGAATTTATTCTGTAAAGAATAACTACTTGGCCCGCTGTTGCATAAACAGACGGGTAGATGGCGCTAACGTCACGCAATGACGTATCAATGAGACCCAAGAATTTCGCGCGGTCGGACCGACAGCACGGTAGCTCAATTGGAAGAGCAGTTGGCCCGGTAAGCCAGAAAGATGCTGGTTCGAGTCCCGCCCGTGCGCAATTTTTGGTTTCATATTTCATCTTTTAAGAAAACATCTCGTTTAAAAAAAGTTTTTTATTTCATATATTCTAGACTCAACTCTTAACCACCCCCTTAAATTTGGCTCGTACTTTTTATCTACACCCTGTATAAGAAAGAAGAATGTAGATATCAGGTACAAAGTGTCCACGGATCCCTAAAATTCTTAACAGGGTGTGATAAAGTACGAGCCGAATTCAAGGTTAAGAGTCCGGTCTCTAATACAGTAAAAATAAAAATAAAACTTGAAAAAAGTTTTTTTTTATCATAATCTTCTTTAATTTTTTTTAATATTTTACCTGTAATCTATTTTCGATTGACAACCACCTCCTTGAATTTTACTCATACTTATTTTACACCCTGTATAAACTGTTACCCTGTATAATATATTTTTGGTAATTTTAAGCATAAAAATAATAATCAAATCAGAACCAGAGTAAACAATTTATTGAACTACTCAACACACTAATGAAATTAAACTGGCAGGAGTAAAAAAAATATGTTTTTCAAAACTGAGGTTATTTTTTAATAATATCTGCAAAAAGTAAAATACAAGCTAGTAATTATTACTCTAAACATACTATTACTTTGGAAAACTACACACCTAGACTTGTTCGCTTTAGTTTAATGTGTTGACACTTGTTTTAATACTAACTTTTCTAACAGGTAATAAATAGGTTTGCTTTTTAATACAGAGAATAGTAAACATTAATTTTTGAACAACTTACATAATTGAAGAAATATTTCAACTCCCTGCCTTGAGCAGATTCCTTCAGGTGTGAATAATGAGGAACCACAAATCAATAATATTCTCTTGTTCCGTATTGTATATTCTTTCTTGCAATGAAGTTGGCCAACCTACACAATAAACGTTTACAAGGTGTGAGATGACAGTCGACTAATACAATTTAAAATTACTTAAATTATAACATTTTACCTAGCACTTACTGTGTGAAATAAATAAACATAATGTAAACAAATACTTTTCCGCTAAGTTTCAAAACTTCTGTAGTCGCTACCATTATACTGCTTCCTAAGAGTTTGTCCTCACTTGTCGGGTGTCGGGCTAGGATTTTAGTTAAATATTCCAGTGGCAGAGCATTTTGGATGAAGTTTTTACACACATTTTCATCTACTATAGGTTGGGTTAGGTTAGGTGCTCAAAACCGATAAAAACCGGCCCAGACACCCGACTAGCCGGTATGACTAGAAGAATAGACTTAGTAAATAAGGCATCAGAGATAAGAATCAGCTCGAATGTTAAGCGATAAATTAATTAAGTTAGTACTAACCTTGACGTGATTAAACAAATGCACATTGTTGATCCTTGTACGAAATCAACCGATACTGTCTTACACTAATCACTTACGGGAGTTATTAAACGCTCTTTTACACAGTCTTTCATTTGTAATAGCATCACGGAACTGCTAAATAATACAATGAATTAATTAAATTAAGTAAACAAAGACAAACTGCCATTTTGAAATTTTCAATCATTGACAGATAGGGCTGCCAGCACTTCTGATTACATTTACCCCTAACCATAAAATGACTCATAAATAAGTTATCTGACAAATCACCAAAATTTGACGTATAAATATATTTTTTCACCTGAATATTCTATAGAGACATAAAATACTTGATATCCAATACTTCAGCTTTTGATTTAGTATTATTTTTTTTAAATTACTAATAATTCTAACAAGATTTCAGTTCGCCTAAAATTCTGATTGTTAAAATGATTATTTTTCCTCTTTTTTATTTATTTTGTTTCAGTAAATCCATAATTATTCGTAAATATTTTCACTACAAAATTCTCCTTTTACCAAGATTTTCCCCCAGGTCTAGGGAGAGTATACCTAAAGTTGAAACCCTCCATAGAGACATTTCTTTTAGTTCTTATATTGATCACTAGACGGCGCTTTGACATATTTTTTCTATATAGTCTGTGCCAAATAGTGGATCCTGATTTTCGCATAGATTATAATGCGTTGTGCCGACTAACTCTACGTCATCTCTATGGCCGTTTCCAGGCCGTGATTAAAACTAAATTACTTTCCACCCTAGGGATGGATAAGCTATTTTCCACCCGGCTATCTACACAGGAAAGTTCTATTTTCCGAACAGGAGAGATGAAATAGTAGATTGTTATACAAGGGGAGAAAGCGTCCCATTTCACTCGAGATGTTTCTAGTATAATAATTCGAGAGTGATATGGTGCTTTCACCCGAGTTAAACATACTACAGCGAGAAAGGAAAATTCAAGTTTTTGCACAAAAGACAGTTAATTTACAGTTCTCCAAACATCTAACATGGTTAGAAAGAATAACGACACGAATACATGAACAAAACAGTACAAAAAAGCAGACGATACGAAATAATTAAAATCCTTGTAAAAAATATCGATCGAATTTTCCCCACAGATATTAATAATTGTCAAAATTTTAAAAAGTAGGCATAGAGTTTAAAAAGAAAAAATGAAACAAAAAAAAAAGTGTCATCTTTGTATTATAGCGGGAAGCCGAATATTATAATCACAGATTAGTAATATGTATATTTTAATTATAGATTGAATCAATTGAATATTTTTTATATCAAAGATCATAATAAACATGTTTTTCAATGTAATATAGCTAATTAGCTAAGCAAAAATGTTTATTTTTTTATAAAATGATGTGACTCAATTATCTTTTACCCAAGCTTTGACTGCATGCTTTGACTCCAAGAAGCTTATATACAAACTGGAGATTGCACTATGAAGAAAAGACTGAAGCTAAACAATTTGACCTTGAATGACGTCATGGTTGTTTGCTGTCTCTTTCAGTGGGGTGACAACACGTTATAAAATAATAAAGGAAGCTACGATCAAAAGTGAGCGACTTTATTGTACATAATAAATAATATGTTAAGGATATTACTTAATATATTAAGGATAAAAAAAACATCTCTTATCTGAAAAAATAATAATAATAGGAATGAAGGAATTTTGCAATACATTGCGTTGCGGTGCGGCCATAGACTTGTATGTATTTTGTAACATAGAGGTCGTTGGGTGCGGCCCGCCCCGATTATGGAAAAATTGCGGGACTTGTTTTTTTGTGCCCAGCAGAACTTTAGTTGAAAATAATAATAGTAAACTGGTGGTAAGAAAATAAACTACATTTATTTTTTTAAATAATTTATTTAAGTAGGTAGCCAATTTTTAAAAAACTAAGTTATAGTAGTTGAGATTAGAGTTTCATCTTAATAGGATACATACCTACTATACACCGTATAATATTTTATATAGTGTGGCCTGCCCTACCGGGTTATTCTCTTTTTCTTTTTTCATTCACTCACTCAAAAGGAAAAGCGAATCCATGATATTGGAATCGCACCCACTAAATTATTATACTGTTGATTAAAAAACTATAAATAAAAAATAACATTATGTAAGTACTCAAATCGTATAATTCGTTACTTATTTATAAAAGTTTACAATCATTTTCAATACACACTTAAAAGTCTAATCAATTGACTGGCATTGATTGGCATTGTGACTTCAACAGTATTAGATGTAGTCTCTGAAGTTCATTATATAAGGTCACCTCGTTTTAAGTGATAATATTTTAAAGGCAGATTCAGCAAAATAAATGAAACATTTTTTGTAAGTAAAAAAATATTTTTATACGCTAGTTTTCGAGAAAATGACCTCTAAACATGTAGAAAAAATACTAAAATAAAACACCCCGTGTCGCGTGTTGCTGAGCGGCGCTCTCGGTCTTTGTAGGCAATGTCAAACGCGCCGACAATCGCCGCCGCGTTGCCTACACGTGTCGCGGCCGCTCCCCCGCACCCGCCCCCGCACGCTCGCCGCGCGACCGACGCGCGCGCGAGCGAGTCAGTCTGCCAAAAAAATTCGCCGATTGAGTTGTGTGCGCGCGCGTCCCGACGTGCGCCGTGCGTCGTGCGGAGCCCGGGCCGGGCGACCGGCATCAACAAGCTTCCCGCCGTGCCGCGCCTCGACGTGGCACTTCAAGAACGACGTGCTGGATGTTTTCACCGGCACCTAGTACCAAACACCGTCCGCAGACGCTGGATATGGCGGTTTCTGCACAACGATGGCCTCCACCTTTATCACATGAGGGTCTAAAATTTGCTGCGGGCGCGGACTACGCGCCGAAGGTCGAGCAGCTCGAGCTCGAGTCCTCCCGTTGACTACTGCGCAATTACACGTTTACGCGGCAGGGATAACGTGCACAACACAATGCTGCAGTTATTCGCCTTCATTTCCAGCATAGATTTAGTGCATACGTGTGTGAATGAAAGAAAGAAAGAAAGAAAGAAGAAAGAATAATATAAATAATAGAATCCTTTACATAATCGTGAAATAAGATTTGTATTCACATACCTATCTGTACAAAAACTGAGCAAGTGCAATGAATGAAAGTTAAAACAAATAAAGATTTAGGTAAGTTTCTAGCTGATTCTAGGATGTAATCGCGTTGCGTTGCGTGTGCCTGATGTTATGTTTTTTACGGTACCTAATAAATAAAACTTAAAACGAAACTGTGTTTTATTTACTGACGCAATTTTTTGTGCATATCCACTGAATCAAAACGAATCAGTAGTTAGGTACTCATTAGGTAGGTAAAACTAAAAACATCTGTTCAACGTAGATTTTGTGAGATTGAACGCAGTCAGGTCATTAATTTTTAATAGTTTAAGTATGTATTCTTTTTAAAAGTTTACTCTCACATAAGCTTTGTTATTATCAGCAGGAATTTATTAAATAAACACTACATAATTAGGTAGCTACTTTCAGTTTATCATACCTAGTGTTTAAGGCCTACGATGAATGAACACAAACCTACTTAAGTTGAGTTTCTGTCTCAGTTTATCATAATAGGTACCTAACCAGCTGTTAGTGTTTAGTCAGGTGTTTAGGGATCTGATTGCAGTAATAATTAGTTTGTAGGTACACTGAGATACTTTGATAAAGGTAGGTAATCGAATGCAGTCTACTGATGTGGGGGGGGGTCTAAAAAATAGGCGCGCCGCGGTGCCCCCCTCCCGCTCGCGGTCATTGCACCGGCGCGCCACATGAATGAATTGAGATAGGCATTAAATGAAAGAGACGAAAGGCGATGTCGCGTGTGGGGATCTCTGAGAGTAGACAAGACAGGGTGCTCTTTTTAATAATTATTTTTTTTGTTAGAAAAAATTAAAATGAAAATGGGACAGATTTTTAAAAAAAAAATGCTTGTGTCCTATTTCTATGATATAGATAGATACTCTGTTAAAATATTATCACTTAAAACGAGGTGATCTTATATTAGTTTTATCATCATTAAATCTCCGCCGTTTAGAGGGTGGTTCATTTTCATCAACCTATTTAAAAAAAAACATACACTGTCATAAGCAAGCATCATAAAAATGAATATGGGGTTAATTCTTATAAATCTTTGCTTTACATAAACGGGGACGGCCATCTAACAATATTATAACTAGTTTGTTGAAAAGTTTTTTATTATTTATCTTATTAGTATAGACAAACAATTTATAGTATTTTACACTAATAAGAATTCATCTTGTAATATTGATATAATTTTTACTTACAACACTTTTTTCTAAAGTTGGCTGTGTCAATTTTTCTTCACTTACATTTGCATAATATGTAGTGTTAGCACTTGAAGGTATATTATTACATTCCTGAAATAGGAAAAAAAAATTTCAAGTCAATATTTGTCACACACACAGGCATCCTTCCAAAACATTAAGAGATCCCAGGTCTTGGATTAAACTATGATGGACGTGTAAAAATTTCACATATTTGTTAAGTTTGTGTCACAGAACAGTTGCGAGTTTTCAAGCTCCCAACAACTAAGAATATCAACATTAATCTTTATGATGATTCACCATGACAATGAAGTCCACACAAACAAAGCAAGTTTTGATAAATTTTGTTTAGTTTGAAGATCAGTCATTCATGGTTTTATGAATTAGTGAATAAGTTAGCACTTTAGTAAATATAAATATTATCTAGCTACAAAAATTAAAACCTCATTAACAACAATTTTGGATGTGATTATTACTTACTAATAGGTTGCAACATTTGCACGGCTGGTAGGCATAAAATGGTACTGCGGTTTTGAGTAGATGTCCTGGTCTCTCAGGCTCATCAGCTCTGAAGTGTGCACTATAAATCCTGGCAGATGCATAGAATTTGCCTTTTATAATGGTATTTTGCATAACCAAGCATTTTTAATTTTTTGGTCTCTCGGGAAACTAAAATAAAACAGCAATATATAATACACCAAATTAATCATGTTGCGCCAACCATCCCCTACAAACAAAAGTAGTTATTGAGGAAAAATAAGGGATTATGATCCTTGTGTAAGAGGTATCAGACAATTTTATCATAAGAGACATCACTTTAGTGCTACCTAACCCTAAGGAAAATCTTTTCTAAATTGATGCGAACCAGTAATCAAACCCAACCCATGGATTAAAGGTTAATTACTGCACTACTTTCTACCTGCTAAGCCAATTAAGTCAATAAATATGAAGAATAATAAAAGATTTTCGAGGAATTACTTTCCCAGTCAAAGATAGGATCTGAACTTAGGGTTGGAGTGTAGCAAAGAGTGTGCAAGGCGTTTGGGACTTTTCGTAATTTTAGCGTAATTTTTCAAAGTCCAAAACGCTTTGATAAAATTCGCACATATTTTCCCACTAAACTATGCATCGGATAGAAAAAAATATAAGAACAAAAAGTGCTTATATTAAGCCCTTGTTAACGTTAATAAACAAAGATTCCAGATTTATTAGGTTTGAAACATTTTCTTGAAAATTTTTATAAGTCCAAAACACCTGGATAATTCGGTCGCATTTTTTCGCTTAACTATGAGTGGGATAAAAAAAGTATTAGAATAAAAAGTGTTTATTTGAAGCTCTTTTATACGATAAAATACATTGTTACAAATTTTATTAGATTTCATAATTTTTCGTGAAAATTTTCTAAACGCACGCGACGTAAAATATGGTTACCCTTGTCTTATTACTACGACAAAAAAGTATTTCTTTTAAGTTCAGTTTTTATGTATTATGGCTTATTATTTTATAAAAGTGAGTAGTCAGATATATCACGAAGTGCATATTCTAGTAATTGTTTACGTTTAATACATTAAAAACATAAACGTAGTCCTCAATATCTCTAAAATAGAAGTACTATCATGAAGCACAGAAAATATGAAAAAAATGTGT
Source organism: Pyrausta aurata (assembly GCA_963584085.1). Lineage (NCBI taxonomy): Eukaryota > Metazoa > Arthropoda > Insecta > Lepidoptera > Crambidae > Pyrausta > Pyrausta aurata. Next base: position 11,971 of record CAUZXH010000011.1, on the reverse strand, counting down.
ATACCTGTGGAATTTCACGCTACTTTTTGGATGCTAGACGTTTCCACAACCACGAACCACACAACTCATGATGATTTGCACCAAAACACGGCATATATTTCAAATATTCCTGAAATGAATATTCGAAGTGAAAGAGATTCTTTTGACAGCCGGGCGTTATGGTTTTGACAATATGCTTTAGTGTTGCCAAAATACGTCAATAAGATTACCACACAGTCGGGGGAAAAGCTGCATAAAAAAATATTTTTTGCAGCTTGTTACAAGCAAGCTCTAAAAATATTTCATTAACCATAACCATTAATTTCTTATGTGAAAAAGTATTACGCACTGCCCTTCTTCGTAGGTTTATTTATAGCAAGAAAAACAAAGAATGGCTTGGGGAATATTCTCCATGAACCTGGCTACACTATTCATTGAGTGAGTGAGACAGAAAACAACCGTAAAGGTCAAATGAGTTCAATTTTTTTGGCTTCAAAATATTGTTCGTATTGCAATCTCCAGTTTGTATCTAAGCTTCTTGTTTGACTCTATACCATGCCAATTAAAACTAAATTACTTTCCACCCTAGGGATGGATAAGCTATTTTCCACCCGGCTATCTACACAGGAAAGTGCTATTTTCCGATCAAGAGAGATGAAAAAGATTTTTTTATTCTTTATAAATTTAAATAACTCACTTTTAATTTTTCTTTTTACTAAATACCAACTTCTTTTAGGTAGTACCTCTACCTACACAATAAGTACCAACAATATATTTTGTGTGTGTTAATATCTCAAACACTCACAATAAAAAAATACTGTGATCTATGAAAACAAATTGTTGACCAACTACAAAGAAAGAAAATTGACTAGTGAAAATATGTAATATGGTATAAATACTTTACATAAATCAGAATTTTACTGATAAATTGGGTACTTTGAAGCCTGTATTCTACTAAAATTACTAACAATCTATTTAGTAGTACTGTAAATATTTATTTTATTTCTTGTTTGGTTGTATGTTGTCCTCCCATGGTCTTGGGCCTCGTTTATTTTCCCAATTATCAATATCCAGTTTTTGTATATCTTCATAAACATTTTCCAAAGTTACTGTTCGGTCTTTATGAAGTCCCATTTTTTCAGCTTCTTCCCTACTAATGCTTTTAACTTTTGAGAATTGATATCTGCAAAAAAATATTACTTTGCTAACCGTATACATGTACATTCATAGGGATGCATAAGCCTTAGTTATATAAAACACCACCCTTTGTTGTGAACCAAAATATAGGAATAATGACAAAGTTTTGATTTTTGTATTATTCATGTTCGTACCTTATTTGAGTCCATTCTCTAAGCCCAAAGGATCCTCCTACAACAAACAATAAGAAAGGAAGACCGTATTTAAACGATCTTCTTTTAGTGAAAGAGATAAAACTGTTTCTAAAGGAACTGATTTGACTGTACATTTTAGTTTCTTTAAAATTCATTTTGGTAGCATCTGCTATTGATGGAATAGTTTTTTCTTCTCTGCGCCGAAGTAATATCTGCAAAATAATGAGTTTTAACACAAATCATAGATTCTAATCAATTAAACTTCGTAAATACAAAAAATAACCTCAAAATATTTGATGACTGATACTGTCAATATGACAGTGACAATGACACTTCACTTTTTTAAGAAGGGCATTGGACATTTTCTAAACCATCTATAATATTAATTTATAATAATATATCATCAGTATGAGCGTAAAAAAGCTGCGCGTAACCGGGATCGAGAGTCGGTACTTGGTACCAGCTACCCCGCGTCTTTCTTCATACTCTTCATTCCTTCACCTTTGAAAGGGTTGGCCAAATATCTTTTGTCCATTTGAGATCAAATTGACAATTAAAAAAAAGGTATATAAATTATAAAATGGCGGACTTTATTGAGTGACGTATGTGTTTTGTGTTTATGAATTAATATTTTACATAAATTGCAGTGATTTGATGATGAAATGAAGACTTATTAAAACAGCGATATTGTGTCCTGTGTTTGCCGCATCTGGTAAGTCTGATTAGGTTTGATTCTTTTATTTTTAGAACAATTTGTCACGGCGAGCTCGAACCCGATCGAGAAGCTGTAGATTTGTAGGTGGGATGAAACGGCCTCGTTTAAGGCCTATTGCTATGATTTCGAACTGCATGTGAGCTTTAATTTGTTAATAAATGTCCAGTAGCTACGCGTGTTCAATTAATTCCTTTATATGTTTTAATTGAACTTACATATAAATTACCAATAAAAGTCGGTGCATTTAATGTTTGTGAATAATGCCAAGCAATTCAGGTTATAGAAAAAAAAAAATATGCAGGATTTAACCTTCCTCTAACCATAACTGGATTAATCATTTCTTGGTTCCAATTTTATGTCATTTTTTGTTCATGTATGTAACTCACCTTACAAACTAAACATAGAGCAGCTATTCAAATATATTTGGTGCAAGTTATCAGGGATCCTGCATAAAAAAATCAATTGCCCTATAAAAAATAACTCGTAATTTTTCCTACTTTGATTACCAGTATTTACCAGCATTACTGAATCATTGTGTCAATTGATTCACTATGTTTATATTATTGATGAAACCATGAATCAAAAGAAATAACACTTGACTGTAAAGAAAAAAACAAACATATTTACTTTCAAAATTGCACTACTTACAACCACACCTGCTCTTGAGATCAATGGCTCTTAACGGAGCAAATTTATGAGGGTCTGTGGATATACTATACTTCGGACCTCCATATCATAATTGTATGTTCTTTCTATATCATTCTGCAAAAAATGCTATTTTGAGCTATTTTTGACCAAGCATAATGTAAGGTGGTCAGAGAAATTGTGCATGAACTCTTAGTAGGTGTACAGAAAAAAATTAGAAACACTGCTTTAATTATTTCTTAATGTAAAAGAAGAAAGAAATCCAACATTTTAACATTATGGTGACATATTTCAGTAGATATTGTAGAACCCACATCTCAGTCTGCAAAGATTCTACTGAATTTTGTGATTTACTGCATCAATGTATTATAAATAAATAAATAAAAATAAATATGTTGGTGATAATTGTGCCCTATCTTAAAAAATATGTTAAATATAGGACTGAAATGCACAAGATACAAGTATGTAAAACCCCTTAAATATAGAGGGGGAAAAATATGCAAACACAATACTGCTATACATATAAATATGTTCTTAATTAAACACAAATGTGTATGTTTAAGTCTAAATATAGTGCAGACACATGACTGCAGATGTTGGTCTGACTCATCTCTGCTGTCATTGATCATACTTGGACATAAACCATTTATGTATGCAAGTTTTGGTATGAAGTAAATTGTAGTACATATGCATCAGCATTAATATTAGGTTTGAGGATTTATACAAACCAACCAAGTGCAAGTTGGACTTCTCCTACTACTATTTATCTATATCTTATTATTAAATATACTATTTATCTGTACTATTTTATCCATAAACTGCCAAAAAATCATGCCTATTGTATGGGCCTCCTTAAATATTAGTTTTATTTTGTTTATCAGTGAATGTGAATTTTCAATTCAAGAGTCTACTTGGTGCATTTTTTGATATTGAGCAAAGAAATCATGTTGTATGAGAGCTCGCTTACATATTTTTCTGTGATAATTTCATCTAACTTAAGTCTGGTAACAGACGGACGTACAATGAAGTCATAGGGTTTTCGCAGTTAGTATCCCCTCCGATTTCGTCCACGCGTTTTAATTTTCTCCGTTTTATTCCCGGAGTATATAGTATAACCCGTTACTAAAAGATTGGGCAGCTATTTTCGAGAACTGATTTTAAATGTAGCAGTATAAAATTGTTTGAAAATAAACAAATGTAAGTAACCTGCAAAACGAGGTAAATAAATGATTCTCGAACAAATGTATTGATTTCAACTATTCGTCGGTCGCAAACGTTTCGGTCGGTCTCTTATCCTGAATAGATGGCAAACCGATGAAAACTACCTACTACCGACATCAGTCGGTCACGGGGCATTGCGGTGCGAACTGCGAACACTGCTGTATGCCGGATTCCTCTCACGCTCCAGTTGCCACGAATAGGTACATCTAATTGTATTGCATTTTGTCTGACGACACGGGTGCCCGAGTTCTGACTTTGTAAAGCGCATCTAAAACCATTAACCACGAAGACGGAACATGAACGGTGATGGTTTTGGTTCGGAAGATCAGGGCCCGATCTAGGGGGGGGCAAACCGGGCAATTGCCCGGAGCGGCGAAATTGAGGGGCGGCAAAATGGGGGCGGCGCGGCGCGTTGGCGGCAAAAATTTGAAAGATGGTAAAAAATAAAACGCCAAGTGTGAGTCGGACTCGCGCACTAAGGGTTCCGTGCCAACTTTAACTGAATTAGGGATCCACTATCTTCCACTTAGCTTTGTTTGTCATAGTATTTGTAGGAAGAACAAAGTAGTGTTGAAAGTATTTGTTAAAATCTGCATGTTTTTTTTTCAAAATTTACACTTGCTTTGTTTAAAAGTTAGACGCCCATTTTACAACTTTAGAAGCGTCTATTTCTCAAACGTTAGACTTTTAGAAAAAATGGTTTTAGTAACCTCAATGTCATTTTAAAAGACCTATCCATGTATCCATAGACACCCCCCTGCATAGGTTGAAGTAAATTTTTTTTTTAGGTTTTTTTTCATGGGATGCCCCCTTAAATGATTTTTTAAAACTTTTTGTATCTGAATCGGAAAGCGGTAAATAAGATACACCTACCTACAAAGCTTCAGCTGTGTGATGCTAATAGTTTTAGAATTAAGTGGCTGTGACATACGGAAGGACAGACAGACAGACAGACTTGACGAAACTATAAGGGTTGCCATTCGGCTACTGAACCCTAAAAAGTAAAAAAAAACACATTTAAGGGGCTTCATACATTAAACTCATACCTTAAGTTTTTTTATGATTCAAACCTATGCGTGTGGGGTGTTTACGGAAAAGTCGTTTATAATTAATTACATTGAGGTTCCTAAAACCATTTATGGGGTTTCATATGGGGACATGGGTAGGCTTTTTGATTGCGTGTCCGGCCAAAATAAACGGTGTCCAAACGGTGTTAGCAAACGAGCAATCGCCGAACGCAGGCGAGTCGACTGCCAGCCGCTTCCGCATGCCGCAGAGCCGTGCGATTTCGCGCTCGCTTCGCTCGCGGATGATATGTTTCTTATATCGAATTTTGTATAAAAAATGAAATTTGTTTAATATGTTTAACAATTTTTGTACATCTATTGCATTTTAATAATATTAATAATAATAAAGAAAAGCGTAATAATAATAAAGAAAAATGGCTAGCGCATTCATTTTGGATCTTTCACATTTGTTAGGTCGTTATTCATCTTCCAAAATTTTATAATTGCACATTATTTATTTACCAGTCAAATCATTTTTAAAACCATAACTATAGGAAAGTCTTGCTTAACTCACACATTAATTTATATAATTTAGTCGCTCTGAATGCCGTTTTAGAGCAAAATTTGAAGCGCTCGCTTCGCTCGCGCATCTATTTATGTCACCAAACTCTTTAGCGCTCCCTTTGTTCGCAAATACTTTGGTCTTTCAGTACCAGAAGAGCTTCTCAATATGATTTTATTACTTAAATTGAAAATATTACCTTAGATGCCAACATTTTTTACAAATAAATTAGGTTTGGCGACCTGGCAACCCTACGCGGAACCCTCAGTGCGGGGGTCCGACTCGCACTTGGCCGGTTTTTATAGGTTAGAATTACACCATCTATGGAATACCGTAAGGGCGGCAAACATTGTTTTGCCCGGAGCGGCGAATCAGCTGGATCGGGCCCTGCGGAAGATACATGAAGAGAGACACAAAAATTTGGTAGCGACGACATTACCTATGTACCTGTGGGTGAATATAACTGTCTGCACTAGACTTTCAGCCCTATCGTTCATTTGATGAAATTTTCTGGTCGCCCTTCCCAGAGGAAAGCCTTCAATAAATTTCAGATTCTGATAATTATTGACATTTAGGTTCGCTTTAACGTAAACGATTGTTCTGAGTTTTAACCTACTTGATAGTCATTGTATTTACCACCAAATTTTAGTAACCATTGAAAATTACACTTATTTAATAAACCCGACTTTCCCAATGTTCAACTGGTGGCTGGTATGCCACCTAAGTAAAATAACTATTGGATCATAGCTTCTGAGTTTAGTGAATACGCAGAGCGAAGTGTTTACGCCTCAGATACACAGGGTATCAGCTCCTCAGCCGCCATTTCCTGTATAAAGAATAATACAGATCGCTAAAGGATCGCGTTACTGTAATTTGAGAACTGGGGCGATGGCACCAGGAAATCTTCAATACACCCAGTTTATTGCAACACTCATTAAAAATTTCAAGAGCTTTTCACGCAAACACGTACACGCGTACACGCATTTCATTGCAAACAAAACTATATCAAAATATTATACTGCTCAATTCGCTGTTCTCTCTAGTAGACTGACGGAAGAGCGACAGCGTACTAAATCTGAAAGTGTTGACATTAAATCCGGTTCTGTTCTGTAATCAAATCACCATTGAACATCATCATTAGTTTCTTACGATACTGTGCAAATCTTCACGGTCTCAAGGTTTCGATTACGCAGTAAACTCAAATGATATGTATGTCGACGGTCGTTTGTGTAATGCCTTTACTAATAGGGAAATTAGTTGTTTGCCGGTGGGCAGATCGCAAGCCGTGTAGCCTGACAGTGCGCGTTTAGTGGGCGCCTTGTCCGCACGCCGCGGTTTGTTGAGGATGTCAACATACCTACATAATTAGTGTGTATAATCAGCGAACATTTTGTTTTCGTCACGCTTCAGACGTAAACAAAGAAACCACCCTCGCACATTTGAGTCACGACACGTTTCAAAAATTGACTAGTGTGTAAAAGACATTACAGTGTTGTGATACTTGCGATATCTGATCTGAATTGTGAATGTTTCAACACTGATATTGGATTCTGTGATTCTAATCGGTCTGGAATCAAGAACTTCTTGGATTGTGCTGAAGTACGTTTACCTGAGGTGGGTTTTAACGATGACAATAAGGTTGTTTGGAGGAAATTGCTTTAGCAAGCACTAAGACTGCCTGAAAAAGTTAGTAAATAAATTTACTGTGTATGGTGTGGAGATAGTGTGCTATGAACAGCGCAACCCACGCACTGTGCTGTGTTTGGAAACAATTACTATATATGTCTATGTATAAAATAACTGAATCATATAAGATACTTAGTGATTTGTAAACATATTCCTTGGTTTCTATGTACTCATTATATTTCATCACTACTACGCTTTGAATCGATCGGTTCGTAACATGGCGTTGAAGAAAAACTAGAAAAATCAAATTAATTTGATTTGAAGAAAAATTTTGAAATAGTTTTCTTATCAATAAATAATTTGTTCAGCCATACTATGCAATTTCATTGAATGAGGTATTAATGGGCGCTGTAGTATTCCTGTTTGTTCTAATACTGGCCTTTTTTATTCGCAGTCAAACATTGTTTCAAAACTCATCCTCAATCTCGTAACTTTGTTCTTCGCATTCTGAGCCGACCTTCAATGCTTGGAAGGAAGCAATTTTTATGAATTAGCATTAAGGCCGTTTTCTGTGTTTTCTCCTTTTAACATGAATGTAAATATGCTGCAATGTAGGTACCTGCACGTTTAATGAAAGGATGCTGAAAGTATTTAATTAAAAAACCAATTGTCATTCACACTAGCTATTTCCATCTAATAAACCGTCGATACTGCATTTGGTATCTACCTAGGACTTTCCATGTTTTCTGTTTATTTACTTCGTCTTGGTCTGATACGTGGAATATAAATTTAAATTACCGCTTTTTAAACTAGCACTGGTATAAAATAAGATGTAAACACATCAGTGTTAACATAAACAGAGGTAAACTTGGACACGCATACGGTATAGTGCGTATCACTTCCTTCATTTATTTAAAGGCCACAAGTCAACGACCATCGCACGTTGCTTTATCCTGTCCTTTAATTAATCTGTGGACAAAGTCCCTAAAACTTGGAGCAATGCCGTGATGATTTATTAATGAGTTCATTAGCATGCTAATTATTAGAAAACGAATGGAATAGATCGTAACTGCAAATGGCATGATTGTTGTGTCATCTATCAGTTTACGCGTCCAGACCGGTTTTACAAGAGTAGAGCGTCCACTACGCTCGTGCGGTCAGTTACGGAATCTCTATAGTAGCTTTGAATCAATGAATTTTTGGCGAAAGTGACCAATCGTTTGATAATTGCGTAACAACTGCTCATTGCCAAAATTGATTCGAATGATGTTACGAGCTATAAGTTTCCTATAAGGCGTTAAGCGTAAGTGGCATGAGGCTTTTAATCATTCATCACACGTTTATCCGCGTCATCTTCGCTTCATTTACCATTTGCTGATCATTCAATACTTCGATGATAGAAAGAAATATATAACAACATCAAGCATCATACATGAATTACTTTTGATTCCATCAGTTTTGTATTGGCAAGTAATTTTCTCATCAGGAATTTGGTTAATGAAAGCATTTCACCCACAGTTTTCCATGATGCGTGTTTCTGGATATTACGCATTGCTAATTTAAACAAGAGGCTAAAATATTATCCCTTATTTTTTAAGGATAATTTTTCAGTTTCAGTGGCTACATGGTGTGTCATTTATGTATTATTTTAAACATAAGCTTTAATTATGGTTGCGATGTTACAAATGCATAGCAATGTTATGTACGGTCGAGGTCTTTGCCGCCTTACCCTTTTTAAACGACAGTGGCAGTGGTTTGCCCGCAAGATACAAAAACGTTCGTCACCTAACAAAAGACTGCGAGGTGCAAAAGATCTTGAGCAACAGTTTTGCCGGCTAGAGCTGCCTGTCTTCTCTGCCCAAACTATCCAAACATGACAGCTGAAATGGCTCTAATCTGTAATGGTTCTGAATGCAATTTCTCGTAAAGTGCGTACTGTGTGCGGTGTGCGGCGGCCGCGGACGCGGTCTGCCGGGATGCGATGAAAGTGAAACTCAAACGCGTGGTCGTTCAACTCGGCACGCGCCTGCACCCCGGCTGCTGCGGTCTCGTTGCTCGCTTTGTGCCACAGATTTCACTGCAGCGGACTACTAGTGACGAAACAGTCCGTTCAGTATCGATACTCGATATCGAAGCTCGAAGCAAGTCATAAAGATAAAGATAAGATAAATTTATTTATTTAGCAAATAAGTACAACATTGGTTTATAAGTACACTGGTACCCACTCTAGGATTCCCTGTGTCGTAGGCACCAGTCTCTTTCGTATATATATATATATATATATATATATAGTCGTGTATTTATTTGTTATTGTCCTACGTAGGATACTATGTGTTACGGCATAATCCCTGTTCTTTAAAAAAATAGTAGCGTTATAGTAATATAACTCTCATATATTCGGCATTAGAAGGTTACACTGAGATAAAAACTTTAGGAAGTTCTCAGATAAAATCTCAGAAACCAATGATCGACGACTTAATTCGTTGCCAGAAGCCAACTGGATAGCTAGTTTGCAATTCCGCATCCGCATTGCTTCTTCAAATAATTTTATAAAAGAGTCTAGGTAGACATAATATTATCGATGTGCCTAGAATCACATCATTACTGCGTCTACGTCTTCATAGTTTACGACTGGCGACTGCCCGCTCGTTATGTCCGCGTTAATTCACACGCCAAATGTTTTGACGCAATTCGAACTGTTTAGTTACGAAAGTCATTTGTTATTTTAATATTTATGCTACTATGTCTCGATATTAACTCGTGTACTTCACCATTTCGGAATTATTTGTAGTATATATTTGTAGTCTTCAGTCTTACCACAGAATATATAATAGTACTTATCTTACTCTACACCTCCAATAGAACGTTATGCTGACCTAAAGAGAATGAGGAAATATATCTGCTTCATTGTTCTTTTCATCAGCCTAGCGAATCCAGCCATCTTTTCATGACAATCCCTATCAAGCATACATAATTTCGCTCGATCACAATAAGGACCACGTTATCTATTTACATACAAGTTTTTGTCAAACATTTTGCGTTGGCGTTCGAAATCAATCTAAACTGGAACCGAGTATGTAGTTGACAATACCGCTTATGGACGTGTGGCGAATTCCAAGCGGATGATCTAATAGCAAACACCACGGCTTCGGCTTAACCTTCATACGACATCAAATCCTTCGGTCACGCGTACGCTAGCCAAATGCATGACAAATAGTACCTAGGTACATGTCTCATGTACGTTAAGTCCGTTTTCTTTTCTTGTGGAATATTCTAAATAGTAATTGATATTCCTATAAACGAAACAATTTCTTTTAAAATAAAGTAAACACAAAACCCATACATAGGTCATTCATCATTTAACACTGAAATATTTTTAAATCAAATAGTAATTTTATTTTATTCACTGATATTATATTCATTGTGTTTATTATATTCGACAAGCATGCGAAAACGGACTTTTCAAGACTACGAATCATCCTTCGCTTGATGTATAAGAGCATGACTTGTGTTATAATGGTGAAATCATCTTGTTCCCCATATCTTCAGGTATCCAATACATTTGTATGTTATTATACTTCGTATCTCTCCCGAAGATGATTACATAATACATGCAGCAGCACCTGGGATGATGCCGTCCTTACCACACTTTTAGAAATAAATATTTAAAAAAATAATAATTTAAAAGTACTGAATTTGACTTCTGCCGCGCCGCGCCCCACCGTCAGGCATCTCGCTTGCGAACCCCGCCATTACTTGTGTTGGTGTTCGTCCGAGTCACACGTTTTTTTCCTTAAAATCCTTTAATAAAGTATTTTTGCGTGAAAATGGGTAAACGAAAACGATCTGATAAAGATGACGACGAAATAGTGAGAAATTTATTGAAAAAAGTTAAAAAACTTGTGCGCAAAAAACGAAAATTATCATCTTCGTCATCCGAAGATGAAACACATAATGCATTACAATCTCGTATGCAATCACCTCAAATTGACCTAGTTAGTGATCTAGAACACTCCGGTAAGTACATTTTATTCGTAAAGTGAAATTCATTTGGATAATTTTTTCAACTTTATGTCCCGACGAATCCCGTGTGTGGGTACTAAGAAACACGTACGTACAATACAAAGTTATGTCGTGTAAAATAAATACCTCAAATTCCGACGTATATCGTGTGTGGATAGAAGGTTATTTTGTGTAAAATGCGCACGAGCGCACAATCACAATAATTATCCCGACTTAATGTGTGTGGATACAGTTTTTTATGAACTTTATATAGACAGACATTAATTTCCCGACGTATATCGTGTGTGGAACGTTTACTTATTTATGCAATATAATTATTGTGTACGAATACCAGGTATTTTTCCTTTACCTAACGTATCTGATATACGCTTATGTAGCAATTCATTCGCCATTTCAGACGAGATCCCAATTGCTGACGAGACGCCTATTGATGCGGAACCAGCTGACGGCAGCACAGAACTTGATCCAGATATATTAGCCCTACTTGGTAGTGACCCATCAGACGACAAAAGCTTCGGTGATGATTTACACAAAGACCTTGCTAAACGCTGGAAACACATCTTGATTAATGGCTTACCTAAAGAAGAAAAAAGTGACTTGGTAAAACGATACTTGCCTGCCGAGAACTGTACGCACATGAAGGCGCCTAAGTTAAATCCGGAAGTGAAATCGGCTCTAAGTGAAATTAGCCACAAAAAAGACGCTTACAGCGAGCAGAAGCAGAACCAAATGGCTAGCTGCATTGCTGCCCTCGGCAAAGCATTAAACTCGGCCCTATCGCAGACAGATAATGTTCCCCCAGAAATCGTTAAAACACTGAGTGATGCTGGGCGGCTACTCTGCGATACACACTACCGCGAGT
>CAUZXH010000010.1:0-35718 GCA_963584085.1 Pyrausta aurata | reverse complement strand
AATAAGATAGAATATTAAAAGATTAAATACCTAGAGTAATAGGTATACTTTTGTAATTTTTACACCTAGTATGCAAGAATTCATGATGTAATAATTAGTAATGTATTCGAAAATACATACCTGTATCTTTCTTTCCTTGAGGATCTACTACATCCAGCCCTAATTTGTCACCATAAGCTTCTTTTAATATTGTACCTGGAAATACAACACTTTTGTTCAACTAATACTACTAACTAATCAACTAAAAAATTTTTATAATATAATTAGATATCATTCTTAATTAATTTAAAGACAAAACCTGCAACTAAAACCATTTAAGGAGCCTGATTATCTTATAACCTTATTTTGTAGGTTTTACTAGATCTAGCAAAAATGCTTTTTCTTACCAACAGTTAACATCTGTAGTAACCCTTTGGGTGTAAGCTGGCCCAAAGCACAATGTGTGCCTGAAGTATGCGGTGGCAGAGATGGAAAGTTATGGAACGGACCAGGACCGGACACCCACCAAGCGCGGCCCGAACCACTGGCATTCACCACAAACTCTTCATAACTGAAATTATGTGTAGAAATAATTTTAAAAAACATGTTTCAGTTTAAGTTTTGTAAATTATGTAACAGGAACATGAGTATTGAACCCTGTTCATTGTATCTTCAACAAAAACTCAACAATAAACCAGTAATCTTAATTTTATCATTAAATCAGATAGTTTATCTTAATAATATCCAGAAAATAGTATGAATTTTAAATTTTTGTGCTGTGTTGCTGTAAACTTTAGCTAATGTAAGTGCTGTTTAAAAAGTACATATTTAAATTTGTGATTCTAGCACATGAAATTCATGTACACGACCAGCAAATACCTTTTGAGTAGAGGCGAAACAGGAGGTAAATCACAAGGCAACTTGTCACCTCCCTTCAAATGAGTCAGGGGCCCCCGGTCGCCATGCCTGGTCACCACCAATACACCTTGCAGAAACCAGGTGTCACTGTCTACCAAACCTGACAATCAAATACTTTTTTTAAATTGAATATTAATTTTAAGTCTATATCAAACTCTAGTGAACTTTTAAGCAGAAGCAAAATGTGACTGAAACAGTATGACTTAGTGCTACTATAACAAACAAATTAAGAGGAGACAGACCTTCAGTGCCCCTTACTATATTTTCTGGTGGATTGCAAGCTTTTAAATAAATCTTCCTGTACTTGAGATCACTCTTTGATATGTATTCATTTTGTACAATTTTTTTTACTGATGTTGTCTCTTCCCCAACTGACATGTATTTGTACATAACTGCAAGAAAGGATGCAATGTAGTATCAACATTTTATCTCATAAAATGAACATCATACAATGTAAATTTTGCTTACTTGTGATGAGGAAAAAGATCCACAAACTCATCCCAAGATAGCAATAAAAAGCTCTGTGATGAAAGGAAAACTTCATCATTTCGGAAAAGATTTTACTTCTGTTGGAAAATATCGTCATTTTCGTGAATTTATCATTGATTTTGCACCATTTTCTATTTGTTGACTTGGTTTCAAAACAATACACTGAGCGTTGTTGACACAGTGAAATCAAACGAATACAATTCTAAGTTAAGCGTCGTAGTAGAATCTATCTGGACAAAAATAAGGGATTCCATCACAGAATATTATTCTTCAAAAACAAAAATGTAACTTTGTTAGATAATTTTTGATAATTTTCACGACACGAAACACGAATTTTTCACAATTTCCCATGTCTTTTTTGACACAATGCTGTTGTCAATCAGTCATTTTTTTTTTTTGTATTTTTGTTCCTAATGGAACAGGCTAAGGTCTTAGGACCATGCTGCCTTGTCATAGGTTGGTTTATTTCTTCAGTCAATTTAGGGGAAACAAGTCTTCAGTATAATATCTATGATTTCAGTAAATTTTCAAGGTGAATAAGTATTTTTCGTGCGATACTGAAATACTAGTAAAAACCAGTGAAGTAAACATCTTATGATTGTTCATTTCTTGAGTAAATTTGGGGAAAATTAAGTCTTCAGTATTTTTTATAAACATGTCATCATATCCGTGATTATAGTCATTTCTAGGATGAATTAATTCATTTTTTTGTTTAATAACAAAATATAAGTAAATTCCAGTTAGGTTATTAGAACAACAATCCACGTGAGATCAAAATTCATATCCGGGAAAGGACAAAACGAAACGACGCGTATTAAACGTCAAAGTCAATGTCAAAAATGTCGACGACAACAACAACAACAACAACAAAAAGTATGTACAATTTAATTTTAACGCAAAAACATTCAAAAAGTTATATATAACACAATGGCAATTAAACTAAAGTCTTTAGAACATTACGAACTGTACATATTATTATATGTACAATAACATTAGATTCTACCGACCGTACTAAGAACGAATTTGAAGAGAGGTATGTAAGTCAGTCTATTTACAAGAAGAGCTTGAATGGAGCGCGGTACCAAAACAGGCTTGCCATAAATATCAATAAGCTCGTCCATAAGCACAAGGCGCTGAATGCCAAAGGCCGAGCAAACAAAGAATATGTGTGATAGAGTTTGCTCTACTGCAGAATCACAATAATCACAATGAGAGGTATCAACCATTTTCAAGCGGAAAAGATGAAAATTTAAATTACAGTGTCCAAAACGAAGCCTCATAATAGAAGTGTAAAACTTTCTGTTTAAATATGTGTCACCTTTGCAGAACCAGGGCTTATCTCCAATTTTGGTAATACACTCATTATACCACAGACTTTTCTTTTCAATTTGAATTATATGATTATACTGTTTTTTCCAAATGTCGATGGACCTTTTCTTCAAAAGGGGAACAATATCAGAACAAGGTACATGGACATCTAGATTACTACTGGAATCAGGGACAATTGTAGCACAATTTGTTATGGTTCTAGCTAAAAAGTCAGCTCTCTCATTACCTAAGACACCAACATGCGATGGTACCCACACAAATGAAACATTGATATTATTTATTGATTTTAATTCAAACCATAACTGTTTGATTGCAACAATCAAATAGTTAGTGTTAGCATTAAATTTATTATTTTTAAGATTTATCAAGACACTCATACTATCACTGACTATTACCCATTTAATACAATTACTATTTTTATGTTTTATATGTTTCAAAGCAGCAAGTATAGCCACAGCTTCAGCTGTGAATATGCTTGTGTTTGAATTTATTTTATAGCCAGTTCCAATATTTAACAAACTATCGAAAACAGCAAAAGAAACAGCTGACTCAGTTTTGGATCCATCAGTAAAGATAAATCTACAATCACTAAATTCAGAGAATTTATTGTAAACATCTTCTTTTGAGAACAAATTATGATCAATAATAATGTTGATTTCAGGAAAGTGACTTTGAAAGACTCCAACATAACATGGCAGAACAGCAGACCTTTGTATTTGTAAAGTTTCAAGAAAATTTAAGAATTGTATCAAGCCCTGCAATACGTAAAGAGTATTACGTATGGGAGGAGGTGGAGCAAGTTTTAAGTTTGAAAACAGGTGATTATTAGTTTTGCTGTAAAGTTTTAGTAAAAATCTCTCTTTTAAATATGTGAATCTTATACATAAAGGAGGAAGTTTGCATTCAACTTGCATTGAATTTATGGGAGTGCTTTTAAATGCCCCAGTTATAAGTCTCAAGCTTTTATTTTGTATTTTTTCTAAGACATCAACCAGCCTACTGTCATTAGCAAAACAAAGGAAACCATATTCAAAATGACTTTGAATCAAAGATTTGTACAACATTAACAGTATCTTGGGATCAGCTCCCCAAGATGTTCTACATAATGATTTTAAAATATTGAAGGCTTTATTAGCTCTAGAAGCTATTAAATCAATGTATTTTTTCCAAGAAAGGTTTTGAGTGAAAGTTACACCTAGAAACTTGACTTCATGAGAGACAGGAATAGAAACTTGATTGTAGATAATATCAGGGGTAGAATTGCAAAGATTTCCAAATACTAAGAGCTTTGATTTTGATGCATTAATTTCAAGATTTAAGTATAAGAAATAAGAAGACAAACCTTCCAATGACTTATTAATAAGAGTTGTAACATGAGCCAAACTTTTTCCAGATGTGTAAACTACTAAGTCATCGGCAAATTGAAGATTTTTGACATCAGAGCCCAAGACTATATTCAAACGACGAATATAAAGAATAAAAATTAACGAAGACAAGATCCCGCCTTGGTTTGTGCCTACTGAAGCATATCTTGGACCGTATAGCAAACCATTATATTTAACAAATATTTCTCGTTCCGTCAAAAAATTTTGAATCCAATGTACCACTTTACTTGGAATCCCAATGGAAAGCAGTTCATTGCCCAAAACATCAATATTTACACTGTTAAAGGCTCCAGCAACATCAAAGAATACAGACATCAAAAATTCATTATTATTTAAACTACTTTGAATATCAAGCTGCAGTTGACAAATACTTTCACGAGCAGACATACCTCTACGAAAGCCGTATTGATTACAAGGTAAAAGGTTATTTTTTTCTATATAAAATTCCAGTCTTTGTTTCAATAGCTGTTCAAAAACTTTTCCTACACAAGATGTTAGTGTGATAGGACGATAAGAGTCTGGACTAGATCGCTGCTTATCTGGTTTCAATATGGGAACTATACAATCAGACTTCCATGAATGTGGTATATCATTTGCTAGCCAAAGATTATTCAAAATTAACAAAAGCATGTCCAATCCCTTGCTGCTAAGCTTTTTCAACATAATGTAAGGAATACCATCAAGACCAAAGGCACTATCTTTTCTGGAATATAAGGCAGCAATTAACTCTTGTTTGGTAAAGGAGATGGTCATAAAACTATTTACAGAATTAGTAACACTATACTGCTTGGGAGGAATACTGCTTGTTTTGTTATTTACATAATCAGGCGTGTACTTATGAAGGAAATCTAGAACCCAACTGTCATCACTATTTGTACAGGAATATGTTTTATTGAACTTTCGCATAAAATTCCAGATTCTCGACAAGGGAGTACATCGGTTAAAAGAGTTGCACAATTTTATCCAGCTATTAGATCTAACCGTTTTCAATGTAAGTTTTTTAACAGCTTGTAAACGTTTAAATTCAATATAAGTTTCATCTGAGGGGTTATTTTTAAAGTTAACATATGCCGATTTCGATTTTTGCACAGCATCTGAACATGTTTTGTTCCACCAAGGAAGAGGAGGGTTTTTGTTCTTTTTTTTAGGTGTACTATTAATAGGAGTAGTGCCAGTACTAGTACTACTACTATTAGTAGTAATAGGACAAGACGCAAATAAATTGTGGTTTGGAAGGCACTTATTTATGACAGTGTGTAAAATTTCAATGAAAGCGGAGTAAGCGTCAAGTGGAGAGTAATTAGAAATTTGGAAGTTGGACAGTTCTAAATCAACATTTTTCTCATACATTTTCCAATCTACACACTTAAAGTTAGGATAAATTGGAGAACGCATGATATTATTGTTATACAACAGATCTCTATTTACATTATTATTTACAAAGACTTTTATAATTACAGGAAGGTGATAGCTGCTGCCAAGAGGATCGGTATATACAGACCAGTTACAAGAAAGAGCTAGAGAAGAGGAAACCAGAGACAAATCTAATGCGTTTGGACGCCATGACAGAGAGCCAACCGTTGTGACATCTCCATTGTTCAATAAGACTAAATTACTATTGTCAATTATATTTAGAATATCCCTGCCCCTAGTATCAACTGTGTGACAACCCCAGTGTGTATGGTGTGCGTTGAAATCACCAGCAAAAATCATTGGTTCAGGTATTGAATCAATTAAAGATTGAAATTTAAGTTTATCAAACTATTTCATAACCGCAACTATTTCATTTCCAACACCTATGGGTTGGCTGGAAGAGATCTCTTTTAGGGATAAGCCCACCTTTGTTCACATTGTGACTTCTTGTATTTTCTGTACACCTTTTAAGTGCAATAAAGAATATATATAAAGATGGTGTCGAATTTGATGGGCAGTATAAACTTACAATACTTATTTCTACATTATGTACAGTTATCCTAACACAAATATTTTGTAAAGAGTTGTCAGAATATGTAATAATATTATTGTAATCTATACTATTGTGAATTAAAATAGCTACTCCATTGTGTTTATTGTCAATATCATTTCTTTCGGTTATGTATCCTTTAATATTAAAACTTTTGATAGGGGTAAGCCAAGTTTCTGAAATAATTGCGACATGTATATTATTGTCATATAAAAATTTGGAGAGTAAAATTTTATTACTAGTTATGCTCTGGGCGTTCCATTGCAGTATGTTAAGATCCATTACTGGGAAGAGAAGTGCTGTTTTTGAAAGTTAAATGAAGAGTTTCTTTTATTGTAGAAGAGTTAATGGGGTTGTCTTTTTGACTTATTATTAGTTTTGTGACAGCGTTAGTTAACATGTTCATAAAGAACTCTGATTTTGTTAAGTTTGCTAACTGGGTTTCGATATTTCTCATTGATAAATGAGGGAAAGTATTTTCTTTGAAAAGGTCAGAGTATGTTGTAGCTCTTGATTTTATTTTATTCTCTTCTAGTTTTGCAATTTTTTGTGGACAAGAATTTGATATGGCAATGTGGTTGCCACCACAGTTGGCGCATTTAGCGTCTTTTTGATTGATGTTTTAAAACTATGGGTTCCAGTACAAATGGAGCAAACTTCGGCATTTTTGCAGTACTGTGCGATGAGTCCAAACCTCATGCAGCGCAGACACTGCTTGACCGGTGGCACGTACACACTTACCTCGTGTCTCCACGAGTCGAGGTATACGTACTGCGGCAACTCCGTGGAGGCGAACGTCACCGCGACAGTCTGTGTGGGCTGGTATGAGACGGCACCACCTTCACTTCGCACTCGTCGCATGAAACGCCGGACTTGGATTACATTTCGGGAGCTGCCAATGAGAGTCGAAATAATTTTATTCGATAAGTCAATGGGTACTGCGGTAAGAACCCCAGTTACTTCTGTGTCGCTTGCTGGTATGGTGGCTTTGAGACCTAGTTCATCCAAGAGTTTTTTGTTTTGTAGAAAAACATTCGCATTGTTTGAAAGGTCGAAAGTTATGCCAATTTTATACTTGTTAATTGCTTTTAAATGCAGGATACCCGTCACGCAGTACTTACGTATCGCGTGAGAAATGGCAAGACGATCTTTATCGGAGAATGCTTTTTCATCTGTATGGGAAACAAAAACAATATATTCTGATTTTTTACTATTTTCAGGGTACTTTCTGGAGTACCCTGGTACCTTGAATATTTGGTATTTTGTTGATGAGTCCTCTTCTTCTGATGATGAGTCGCCTACAGGAGGCCCATCAGGCGGTTCCTGTTTTTTACGTTTTTTACTACCCCCCATCACACCAATACTACCACACACTAATTAAACTATTTACAGTATTTTTACACTAATTGAAATAAAATTTACAGACTTTTGGATATTTTACAGAGAAATTTTCGAAATTAGGCGCCTTTCTTTCTCCAAGGTTCCCGCGCTTTTTCTCTCTTCCTGTCAATCAGTCATCACTTCACATTGTGTCAATGTCAAGCACAAAAGTTGTTTTTTTTTTATGGCAAGTGGCAAGGCTATTGCAATCCTTAGGAAGCCGGCCACGCTAATTTATCAACCAAAAAAAACAACTGTCAACGTGACACATGTCACAACAAACAACAACAAAAAATCAAAAAACTTGCAGGGACTTGTTTTGTTTGTCTGCTTGTTTGTTGTTCTTGTTATGTTTTTCGCTTGACTCATTGTAATGTAGCTTTCTTTATCATCTACAACGAAATATTCAATTAATCAAGTCAATCAGCATCATACGTAATCGTTACTGCACGAGATACGATAATTTATCCAATCAAATCTGCAAGGGATCCGCGATGCCGCCAAAAGTGGATCAAGCCGCAATCATAATCCTGGATGTGGGAAGGAACGTTGCTACTCCTGAAGAGAAGGGCAAGAAAAGTTTCTTCGAAGATGCTAAAGAGTGCGTCTCCCGCGTCATAGAGAGAAAGATTATGAGCCAGGGTAAAAACCTAGTTGGTATCATACTACTGGGTACAAAGAAAACTCAAAATAATATGGCAGAGCAGTGCGATGGAGCCTTTCGACATATAGATTTGTCGGCAGAGCTACAGACACCGTCATGGAAAATGATTCGAGACTTGCCCCAAGAGGTTTGGTCATACAAACATATGTTTTAATTCCTTATATCACTCTTATTTTTTTTTTATTAATTTGCTCTTGACTATAGTCCTATATAGCCCAGGAGATGCCTTCATTTCTTTTTTAAACCTACATCATCCCACTGCTGGGTAAAGGTCTCCCACAATACTTTCCTTTTGTCTGTTGGCGGCCAATGACTCCCATTATGCAAAATTTCTATTAGTAAATATACTTCAAGGTCTCTAAGTTTGAAAGTGTCTTTCATATTTCAGCCATTCAAAAGTAAAGGTGACTGGATGGATGCACTCATAGTTGCAGCTGATCACTTTAAAAACGGTTTAAGTTCAATCAAACCTAACAGCAAGAAAATTCTATTAATGACAAATTTTATGGCTCGTACCCACTTGGACGAAAATGATATTGAAAAGGTATTGTATAGTTTTCTATACAACTGGCAGGAATCTGAATATGTTCCTTATTTACACTACTTATTTCTCATTTTTCAGGTACTGGCTGGTTTTAAAGAAGAAGAGTTTGAACTTGATGTTATTGGCCTAGACATCTATGATGAGTCTCTAAAGAGTGAAGATATTCAGCTGGCACGAAAATTTGTAGAAACCACCAACGGCGCAACAGCCACATTTGAATATGCTATGCGGTATCTACTGTTTCATAAGAAAAGAGCTGTCAATGTGAACCCTTACAATGTTGACCTAAGTATTGGGCCTAACATCAAGATACCTATATCAGCATACATCCGACTTAAGGATGAACCAGCAGTCAAAGCTTGGCTTAAAGCTGTAAAAGATCCAGTAACTCTTACTGCTAGTAGTACAGAAGGAATCTTAAAAACCAAAGTACACATTAACTCTGAAAATCAAGAGGTAGTTGAGGCTGATTCTGTCATAAAAGGCTACCATTACGGTCAACAAATTATTCCTTTCGCCGAGTGTGACAAATCACTGCTTTATGAGCCAGGTGAAAAGTCCTTATCCATATATGGATTCACTAAAGCTTCTAGTATTGACTGGCAAAGCTTAAATGGTGATGGCTTAACATACATATTTGGCAGGAAAGGCGACAAGAAAGCAAAGCTAGCTATCAGATGCCTAATTGAATGCCTTCATGAAATGAGTTTGGTGGGCATTGTACGTAGGGTGTATAACAATGGAAATGCCCCAAAAATGTTTGCTGTGTTTCCTGTCATTGACCCTAACAATTATATCTGCCTATCAATGACTGCTTTGTGCTTCAGAGATGACATCAAGTTTATGGCTTTTCCACAAACAAATCTGAAAAGGTATGCATGGACTAAGGAACAGGTGGACGCATTTAAAGATCTCATCAAGGCAATGGATCTAATGAATGCCTACGATGATACATACGAGGATACAGAAGCATTCCCCATTGCTGAAACAGTTAATCCATCAGTGCAGTATATCCTAGATTGCATAGCATTCAGAGCTATAAACCCTGGCAAACCCCTGCCTGAACCAAGAGAGGATATCTTAATGCTATTCAAAGTACCACCATTGGTTGAGAAAAGAGCAAAAGAGCCAATTGAAAAGTTGAAGAGTCTATTCACTCTTACCAAATTAGAGGCTAAGACAAGGGTGAAAAAGATAACACAACAGCATGATGATATGGCAAATCAAACCATAGATGTAAAACCAGACCATGATAATAATGTTGATATGCCATCAATACAACTTCCTCTTGCAAAGAAAACTAATACTATTACTAAGATTGGAACAGTTGACCCTGTTAACGACTTCAAAATTCTTATTGAAAGTGGCAAATCTCTAAATGCAGTTTCTGGAGAAATGGCAGGTGCTATTGAGAACCTGATTGAATGCAATTTTGATGGTACTTATACCAAAGCTCTGGAAGCTCTGAAAGTTTTTAGACAAGAATGTGTGAAGACTGACCCCACACCATATAATAATTGGTTGCTTAAATTCAAGAAGGAACTTGATGGCAGCAAAAAAGATATTTTGGATCTAATTGATAAAGATCAATTGAATTTAATATTGAAAGCTGAAAACAACTTGAGTATACATGAAAATGCTGATAGTCTTGAAAGCCAGCTCTATGAGAATGACACTGTACCTGATGCCACTGAGTTGACTTTGGACACAGAAATAAATGATTTGTTTGATGATATGTAATATCAAAAAAAAATCTGATAAGTTGATACTATGTGATTGTTATTTTATACTTAGCCTCAGTTGGCATAACTTGTTCTAAAAGTTTGAAATAAAAAGATGTTATTTTGGTAATAAAAACATTTAAATAGGCCTGAAGTGTTTTAATTCACAATATTTATTAAAATCTAATCTCAAATTTGCACACAATAAATTCATGTAAAGTTTTATCTTAGCAACTAAGTAATCAATCTGTGAGCAATCATTGCACACTACTTGGGCTGATTTTGTTTTGCGAATGTAAAAGTTCAAGGAATTCCTGCAGTGATAAATCTTCCTGGCAATCTGTGTCCAAGTCATGTTCCAACTGAGCCTCCATGGAGTTAGCATCGGGACTGAGAACGATGTTCTCGTCCAAGACGACGTGGTTGAGGCGCGACTTCAGGCTCTGAAGTATCTCTTCCAATTCCAAACACTTGTTTCGAATTGATGTACCAAGATCTGACTGTGGGTCTATGTCATCAATAGTAGCGTTCTCTGAAAACGAATTCGCGGGTGTTCGTGTGCGCGGAGGCTGTATCATGCTGAACAAGTTGTCTGGTATGCCATTTCCGTGCCTGGCGGTATCTGGTGAAATAGAATCGGTAAATTCAGCAAGAATTTCATCGATGATGTCTTCAGCGTTTTGGCGCGGATCTACCACATCCTCTGGGGTATCAGCACCACTTTCGTTGTTTATCATCTTGTTATTGGAATCTAACTTCATATTTACTGTTGTTGTCGCAAATAAATGCCGACACTCTAACAAAATAAATAAATAGGAATCGTACACAAAAATTCCACGGTCAGATGATTTTTGATTGATAATTTTAGTGTTGCCACATGCAAAAATATAATAACGAACATACTTTTGATTGTAAACGATTATTCGATTATTATATATGTATCGATTACGATAAGATTGCCGACTTTGACGAAGAATTATAATTGGATTGTATAATTGGATACAAAATCTGTATAATTGGACCATAAATTGTATCCCTGATAATTTCGTATAATACGATACATAAGCATGCGGATGCGACATGAAATTAAACGGGAGTTCAGCTATTACTTTTCTCGAAATTGTCCACACAAATTGTCACTCTGCAGAGATGTATTTAAAGTATCCTTGTCAACTTAACAACTACGATGAAGTAAAATTTCATGTCGTGTGGCTATAGTTCCTGCTGATTGTAAGCACCACAAGCACCAAAGAGAATATAATCACCAAGCACTGAGTGGGTTGAGCAAATCACTACGTTTAGGTTAGTGTGTCGTTCGTTCGGTAGTCTGTGAGTGATACTTTTATTGTTTAAAGTTGTCGCTGACACTGATTGTTACTGTTTTATCATTTATTTTAATAGTTATTATCTCTAGAGCAGCCGCTCCCCGAGGATTCAAAAATTATTGTTACACTAAATTTTATCTGAATTGGCTCAGCAGTTTGAGCGTGGACAGGTTGGCTACAAACGTTTTATATTGCACAACTTTAGTTTTATCACTTTAAAAAGCAAACCAAATATTGTAAGCGCTCGCTTCGCTCGCGCAATAACTTTGATATCACTAGTGAAAGCATTACAGGCCAAGTTTGAAGCGCTCGCTGCGCTCGCGCAATGACTTTGGTTTTATCACTATGAAGAACGTTAAAAACCAAAAATTTTAAGCGCTCGCTTCGCTCGCGCGCTGACTTCGTTTGTCCTTGAAAGGGATAACCCTTTCAAGGACAAACAAAGTCAGCGCGTAACAAACCATTTGAAAATGGTTATTACTTGTTTAATGACCGATTGAATTAAGTAAACGGAGATAAAATAATGAAACATACATGATAAAATTGGTTTAGACGTTTCTGAAATTAGCACAAATATACAAAAAAAAAAACTGCCCTCAAAAAAATATTTTCTCATAGATCTTTCATGTACACAACAGCGATCAGTTACATTTATAATGTTTAAATTTTAATCATGTTAGTTTTATGAAATTACGAAAAAATATTGATTTATGTATAATGCAATCAAAATTCGTATAATTTAGAATACTAAACTGTATAATCGAAATTTATTTGCTGGCAGCCCTGGTTACTTCATCAAAGATTGCCGAGGACTTCAACAGATTTCTACATTAGAGTAAGACTTCAACCCATTGCTGTAAGATTTCTTACTAAGCTTCTCATACTAACAAAAATACAGAAGCACTTATAATTACAATTAATTTGCTTGTTAGTTTTATAATCCTATGAGAGAAAAGTTTGTAAGCAACTAAATAAATAAGCTAGTAATAAATGAAAAACACATTCTATAGGAATGAAGAATAAGGAAGAAAAGTATAAAAGAAATGTATAATAAGGTAATAGAGCTCAATTATTACAAAAGCGTCGCTGTGGAAAGTACAGATCGAGGTAGGCCTCCTTCCGCAGTTTCTTCTCGATTTCCTCACTCTTCATTATCTTGAGCGCGGCCTTGCAGCTATTGTGTGCGTGCGCGAAGAAGCAGTCACGAACGGACTGGAATATATAGGTCAATTATTATTTACGAATAAAAATATGCTGTATGTACCTAAACAAAGTATGGGGTTACCTTTACATCCATAACTATATTTATTTACAAATGTTAAGCCCCACCTTTTATTCCAGCTCATTACTTTTATAACATGGGAAGAAACAAAAAAGATATGACCATAATTACATTCTTCTTACCTTTCTTACCTTTTTTACCAACTTCATAAAAATGAAGTTATTAAAATATCGTTAGAATTTTAAATACTCGTATTGTAGTGAGGTGATCTGGGGGTTATTGTGATCTTGCGATACGTTTTTGATTTTAAAACTTACAAGTGGATCCTAAAGTAGGTGTGCAACTTTAAAAGCCTTAAATATTATTTTTCATAAACAATTTACATGAACTTGTAAAAACTTTCGTGTAATCTGTAACTTAGGATTTTTGAAAACGGGCCACTATGCTCTTGCCTTGAATTCGGCCAGCTTCACGCCTTGGAATTTAGCCAAGCAGTGCTTGAAGAGCCTGTTGTAGTGCTTTCGACAGAGGAAGATCCTGTTCTCGAACTGCCAATAATCGCCCTGTGCGGAACAGGAACAACCGCAGTATCCACACGCGTCCAAGTTGTAAGGGACACATTTTATCTGAAATAATACAAGTGGGAAATAAAATTAAAAGTCGGACAACATAACTATTTAAATAAATGAACTAGTTATCATCTGTCTATGATCTAGTAGAGTGGATATAAGTGGACTGCTTCTTTAGGACCATGACTTATTTATTTTCATACCTCAACAGCGCACCGAAGAGTCTTTTTGCCTTGGAAACTGTAAGCGAATTTCATCTGCCTCTTCTTATATTCGGGACAGTAATCGCATGCGCTGAAAGAAACAGAAGGTATCTCTTACTTGGCTTATGGGCTTATAGAAATATCGGAGTTAGTGGGCACATACGCCATTTTTCAAGATAGGCGGTGCGAGCGGCTGATATACGAGGTCAAGGGGATCAAGGGGAGGTGAGTGTCCGTTCTGTATGAAGTACTATTATATATTCTGTGACGAGATGGCAAAGTTGAAATTCGAAAAGGTCACATCAAAATCTATAAGATTCCAAAACTTTCCTGGTAGCCTAAGTGGGTATAACTCCCAAATGAATGACTGTCATGTAAGTACTGGGTAATATAATAGTATCTAAGTGTTATTATCATGTTAGGTTGCTTCTCGTATTACGGTCACGGACAACTTTACAGCTTTCCTCATTTCAGATTGTATCTTATATGCTTTCTACATTAAGATGACGCTAAGCCTCTTACGCTGGGTACTCGCTGCTCACAAACAAGGGTTTCCTCTTCCCAGTCTGGTTGAAGGGTGCGCAGTTCTGCTTGGTTGGCTCTTTCTCGGGCGGTGGTCGTGGTGGCGGTTGATACTCATGCCGCACTTTCCATCGTGATTCTTTTGCTCCTAAACCGTATTTGCTGTATATCTGGAAAAATAATGTACATGCATGCAGGATGATCAATTCCTGCCATAGCTGGTAGTAGGGCCTACTTACTCCCTGGTTACCGAAGCTGTTCTCGTTATGAGGAATGGCAAAGAAACATTTAACTAGCGCTTATTAAAAATGCAAATTCTGTAACTTACTATTTAAAAAATCATCATCAGTATTTATTGAGATATCGAGGGTATGCTCGATTTTTTACTACGAGATCGAATCAGAAATGAGGAAATACGTAGAAGATATATGGTAATAGACGTCACTGAATAGATAAATATAGACGTAGCCCTGAGCCAAAGATACAGCGTAAAGATCGCATTATCAAACGGGATGCAGACTACTTGTTCGCTAGTTCGATAGTTCGCTGTGGAAAGCCGTGGGGGAGGCCTATGTTCAGCAGTCGACGTCCTTTGGCTGATAATGATGATGATTTATTGAGATAGTTTTGGGTCATCTAAGCAACATACTCTATGTGTGACGTCGTAAAAGGCATCGCGTTCGCTGTCGTAGATTCCAGGGCCCAAGTTAGGGCGGGTCTCGCCGGTTATGCGCCTCATGTAAGGGCTCATGGCCTTCCCTGTCAGCGGCAGCACGTCCCGTTCCAGCCCTGTGCCGAAACATATCTGCGGCGGTGGCTTCTTTGTTACGACATACTCGAAGTCTGAAACAAATGTCTAGGTTTTGAATAAGCTATCACATAAGTTACAAACAAAATTGTCGTTTTGGACAAGAGTAATTGACGACTAAATCCTAAACAAACACATATTAGGACTAAGGCCTCCCAATTTTTAACAGCAACAATTTTCTTTATTTTCATGGAAACATGCCCGTCTCAAAATACTTTTTTCTTGTCCACAAACCGTCACAAACAATACAACAGCTTCATATCGACCCCAAACCAAATCTTCTCCATTTAGCACGAGAACTGAACTGGCTTATAAGTTAGTAGAACTAAGCCCTAAAACTACAATTTACCGCCATGAAAAGTCTCGTGCATGTTATTTGGCTGAAGGTGACGGCGGCGGTGCGGGCGCTGCATGGCTGCTCGGCTGCTGACTGGCCTCGCAAGCGGCGGGCGCAATAAAAAAATATGACGAATGCGACCATTACCATTTGTAGGGCGCACGGATGGCGCCTTGGGGTGGGTGCGCTTTTTTAATAGCAAGGACGTTTTTGTACAAGTTTTATATACTATCCGGTGCTATCTACTACCATCAAACTACAGTACGTAGTCGTAGCATCTTGAAGATGGTGTACAGAAGAAAAGTAAAATACTTACTTAGCCTTAGCCTTTTTTATTCTGGCGGATAGAGCCGAGTGGAAAATGTGGTGTACAAGTTAGATTTTGGGGTGGATTACTAGATTAGTAATACTAATACATACCTATTTCTATATGAGTATCCTTAAATTAATTGTACTGACTATTGCTGACTGATTAAGTAACTACTTTACTAAAAATTCGTAGTAATTACGACTTTCAAAGTACTTACTATCCTGATAATAGGAACTGCATGGTCCCTCTAATATATCATTGTTGGGGGTTGTGGGCCTCGTGAGATTATACAAGACTTTGAAAAATATCGAAGGTCATTTTGTTCGGTTGTTTGGTTTGAAGCAGTATCTACAATTTATGGAAATCTTTACCTAAAGTGACATCCCAGGTCATCTGGACTAAATAATTTTATTTACAGTACGTCTAGTAAGTCTTTTTCATAAATTGATACTCGTTATTATAGGCACATTCTGAAAAGATAAAACATAAGTACTTAGTGTAGGAAAATAATAATTCATTTATTGATGGAACTAAGTATCTGTCGAAAAGCAGGTTGGCTTATGATATGAGGGATGATGATTATGAAATCAATAAAAAAAAAAATTTTTGTAATCAGCTTTCCATATTTTCATTTTTTTACGACAATGTATTCGGAGAGAAAGTAAGTTTCATCGAATACTATCTGTACAGTTAGTAGGTATTGTGCAGAAAATAAACAACACAGCCGTGGGAAACGGCAATATGTTACCAATTTTATAAAATTACGCTATTACGAGACTCGTAGGTTTATGGTACAACTAAACTAGTGGGTTAACCGCACGCGATGATTAAGTACCTACTAGTTAGTTCACTTCGTTTTCCGAATGTAACTGCAACGATAAGTAATATAAATGATTAAACTGCAACTTCAGTTGTATGGATGGAAACGATTGGGTCAGTATCGTGTGTTATGTTCTACACTCTGATAGCCCTGGAAACTGTTTTGGTGTGGCATTATAAAGCTACACCGTTCCATACATGGAATACAATCTTTCAATGGAAGATAATTCCCCGGGATTTGGTCAAAGTGCAACCTATTTTAATCAAGCTAGTAGCAGAAAAGCATCATCATCATTATCAGCCCGTCCACAAAAGCACCAAACGGTTGTACTACGGTACGGAAAATTGAGTACCTCTTTGCTATTTGTTGAGCTTTGCTGTTCGTACGTGGATGTGTCAATCACACGTTAAATCTCAAAATTGTTAGAAATATAAAAGATCAGAAGATAGATTAGGTGATTTACCTAATTAATTAGGCTCGCCTTTCTCCATAATAGATCGTAACATGTATCCAGAAAAACTTAACATTTTCTTCCACATTGAAACCCATAAACACAGAAAAATGCAGAAAAATATATCGGAAATCTTTCTTTGACTTTTTTATTTTTTATTATTAATTTTTAATTACCTACCCAATCCTACTTTAAAAAAATTGTTGTCCAAAAACTTTTTTGAAATTGCCGCCATTCAAGTAAGCCTCAATTTAAAAATTACAAAAATAAATTATTTAATTTAATACTGCATCCACGCATTAATATTCTATGCATGTAAACATTGCATGCAAGCTTGAAAAGCTTGGTATTTGAAATACCTACTCCCAAGCCCTACCTCATGTAATCCTTTTTAGATAGGTAGGTACGTACAATTACATCATCTTGGGGTACGTACGGGACCTTAGATTATATTTACGGGACATCCAAAAACAAGGTTAACCTTTTTAGACATAATCGATTATAGAATCGATTGGAGTAACGATGATTCGATAAAATAAAAATACACATTTTCTGACATTTGACATGACACGCACGCACGGTAAAATAAAATTTTCAAGACGATTTTTCTCAAACGTCAAAGAAACGAGTTACGAACGAAAAAACGTGAACTTCAAAAATATTTTAAAATTATATTGCAGCTTTCTGTCGCTCGCTTTACATTTTATTGTATTTTCAATTGTGTTACCGAATAGTTACCACTAAGTTTTGATTCCCATCGAAGTCTAGTGTTGAAGTTAATAGCTGATTCGTCACCTTGGTGCATGTAACAGGTATCATATTACTTTGCTGTAATTTTTGCGCTTGTTATTATGTCATAGCCGCTAATAGATCAGCATAACAGTTAAATAAAGACATGCTGTATCACCAGTAGACCAAAATTGGAGAAATATTCGTCAAATATTGCCAGAGAGTAAAGTGCCCTTTGTCAAACTTTCTAACACTGCACAAAGTTATAGGTATGTATTTAGAAGTCAGTATAAAGTTCTACTCTGAATCGAATCTAATGTCTTCTACAAGACTTCACATGGAACTTCACTGGAAAATCGTATACTCATTCATTGGGTTATAAAAATATCTTTGTTTATTTCAGAAAAATGTCTCTGAATGCGAGGATACTGTTGCCCTTGGCTCTAGGCATGTCACTGGTGTCAGTCACTGCCTTTGTTGTGTATTATGTTTTCAAGAAAGACGAGGAAGAAAAGAATGATAACTTAATCAAAACATCCCGAGTCAATGTAATTGAAATAACAGTTCCAAAGAGCATTGTTCCTGCATTAATTGGTAAGTTATGACTTCTAATAGAAAATCCTTAACCTTTTTTAATGCCTTAGATGTGTTTATCAACATTTCGTCATTATATTGTGCGGCCTCTGGTGGCCTATGCATCCGTGGGGCCTTAAATAGAGGTATGAAGGAGCAATATCTCAAACCAAAAATTATATTAATGAAATTCTGAAGACATAATTAATTATTTACTTTAAGAAAAGAACTTAAACAAGCATTAACTCTATCTTAAATACTAATATTTTAATTCATTGATTTTTGCAAACAGTCTTGCCTTGTCTCTTAAAAGTTGAACATACAAAATTCAAGGAATGCTGCCATAATTTCTTTGTGATAATACTAAACTTTGAATATCTTGGTAAATAACTGCCTTGACAAAGATTTTTTTGGCAATGTCACCACACATATTTTATTACATAATCACTGAGCAATGGTGTCTTATGATGCTATAGGATAAACAAACATACATGATCTCATGTTTGTGAGTCATCATTTCTATAATGATGTTGAATTTAATATTGTATTCAAGTGTAATATTCTTTGCTGATGTCTTATTTTAGAATATCACTTACTGAAGTACTTTCACTTTATTTATTATAAATTAATTAAAACTTAAACATCCCTCATAATTTTAGAAACTGTTAGTGATGTACTTGCTAGGCACTCAAAAGCTGATGTATTCAAGTAAACCCGATGTCAAATATTCAATCATTTCAAATATCAACATATTAATCAATGTGTATGAAAAAAAACTGGAAATAGAAAGTCCTTGAAATTAATCTCCTATGTTTAAGTTTGTCTTCAACAGACCTTAACACTCTTTTAAGTAGAACAGTTTTTGTTTCAATAATGTTATATTACAGTGCACACTTACTTAGTTGTATACTAACTTAATGCTTCAAATTACAATTATGTGTTATGAAACATTTGCATGCCAGCTTCTGGTGAATTGTGCGAACTTTGACAAGTTTGTTTTTTGTGTACCGTCATTATTTACCACAAGCAAATAAATAATAAAGCAAATAAATGAATCTGAATCTGAATCTACATAACATAGAAATTCTTAAATTACAATTTCATATGTTTATGCATCCCATTACACACTACTTCCTTTACAGGTCGCAGTGGCTCAAATATAAAAGAAATAGAGAGAAAATCTGGAGCCCTAATACACTTCAAAAAGTTCAGCGACAAAGATTATGATGTGTGTATTGTCAGGGGCAAAAGTGAGGCCAGTCAGTTAGCAGAAACACTGATACACGACTTTATAAGCCAGCAGCCGTTGATTGTTGATGACAAAATTGAGGTGCCTGGGTGGGCGTGCGGCAGGATTATAGGTAAGTGCATTATAAATTGTCTTGAAAACTAAGTTATTGGTATTTATTTATGTCAGCTTACAGATTTTAAATAAAATATAGGCTATAGTCTGCAAGATGTACATGTTCTTTGATGTTAATTGATAAATTAGCAGTGTCATAGCATAGCACGCCTAGCAAATGCATTTACGTTGCGCGAACGCACCACTACTCTGTCTGATCTATCAGGCTAAGTAAAATTCTCAATGTATCCATAATTCCGCACTAATTACAAATGTCTTAAAGTAGCTTTGTCAAGTAACTTTTTTTGTGTACACATCATTTTACTTGGTACCTAAAAATATTTTACAGGGTACTCACCAAAGCTATATTTCGATAGCGAAAATATCCTATCCTATTAGGTAAATTTCAAGCAAAATTCTACGAAACGTTTGAAATAAGAAACTTTAATGCAGACTAACATATACAAACATTCCAGGCGTAGGCGGCGAGAACATCAACGAGATCAGCCATCGCAGCGGCGCGCGCGTCAAGATCGAAGGACCACACGTCAGCGACCGCGCCACACAACGCCAGGTTACACTTAAAGGCACCAAGGAGCAGATTGACGTCGCCAAAGGACTGATTGAGACCTGCGTAAGTACTATTAAGTACTTGTTTAGAACTAGAGAGAGACGTATGATACCATCGTAGCAAGCGTGCGTCAAGATCGAAGGACCACACGTCAGCGACCGCGCCACACAACGCCAAGTCACACTTAAAGGCACCAAGGAGCAGATTGACGTCGCCAAAGGACTGATTGAGGCCTGCGTAAGTGCTATTACTTGTTAGGAACTTGAGAAAGACGTATCATACCATTGTACCAAGCGTGCGTCAAGACCAAAGGACCACACGTCAGCAAACGCGCCACACAACGCCAGGTCACACTTAAAGGCACCAAGGAGCAGATTGACGTCGCCAAAGGACTGTTTGAGGCCTGCGTAAGTGCTATTACTTGTTAGGAACTTGAGAAAGACGTATCATACCATTGTACCAAGCGTGCGTCAAGACCAAAGGACCACACGTCAGCAAACGCGCCACACAACGCCAGGTCACACTTAAAGGCACCAAGGAGCAGATTGACGTCGCCAAAGGACTGACTGAGGCCTGCGTAAGTGCTATTACTTGTTAGGAACTTGAGAAAGACGTATCATACCATTGTACCAAGCGTGCGTCAAGACCAAAGGACCACACGTCAGCAAACGCGCCACACAACGCCAGGTCACACTTAAAGGCACCAAGGAGCAGATTGACGTCGTCAAAGGACTGATTGAGGCCTGCGTAAGTGCTATTACTTGTTAGGAACTAGAGAGAGACGTATGATACCATTGTAGCAAACGTGCGTCAAGATCGAAGGATCACACGTCAGCGACCGCGCCACACAACGACAGGTCACACATAAAGGCACCAAAGAGCAGTTTGACGTCGCCAAACACTTAATGACTATTATTCGATCACAAATTCGATAGGATTCGCGTGATACCATTGTCATTAATAGCGAACCAATGAATAATTGAAGTGACACAACAAATGGAATTCGCTAAGAGACCCATTGAGATCATGCATGAGCTCAAATCTCTGTAAGACTCATTGAGCCTTGTGTGATACTATTGTAATGGTACTCGAGCTTTTTTATGAATTGTCAGACATTTGGCTACAATCTCAACTGATGGTTAGTGATGATGCGGCTAAACTTATTATAATCTTTCTATGTAGATAGTGGAACTCGCTGCCCGCGTCGGTATCTCCTGGTAATTGCAACCTCACAACCCGGATCTATTTAAAGTTAAAGTGAACAGATTTCTTCTGAGCGAGCTCGTTCCATCTTCAACTCCATCTTAGTAGCACTTGGCTTGGTCTGGAGTCAAGAGCAAACCCATACTAAATAAAAAACCGGTTAAGTGCGTGTCGGACCCGCGCACTGAGGGTTCCGTGCCACCCTTAACTGAATTCAGGGTCCACTTACGAAAACATCACAATATATAGCGACAGCAAAAATAACTTTGTTTTTCATAGTGTTTGTATGAAAGACAAAGTTATATTTGCGGTTGATAAAAATGTGCAATATCTCAAAAACTACTGGTTCGATCTCCTTCAAACCAATTTTCGTTGCAAGTTTTTGTTGAGATCTACATCATATATTTATTTCAAAATTTTCACTTTCTTAGTTTAAAAGTTAGATGGGGGGGGGACGCCCATTTTACCACTTTGGAAGCGTCTATATCTCAAACCTTACACTTTTAGGAAAAATGGTTTTAGAAACCTAAACATCATTTTAAAAGACCTATCCATAGACACCCCACACGCATAGGTTTGAGTAAAAAAAAATTTTTAGGTTTTAGTTTCATGTATGGAAGCCCCCCCTTAAATATTATTTTTTCTTACTTTTTGTATCTGAATCGGAAAGCGGTGAACAAAATACACCTACCTACCAAGTTTCAGCGATGTTATGCTTATAGTTTCAGAATAAAGTGGCTGTGACATACGGACGGACAGACAGACAGACTTGACGAAACTATAAGGGTTCCGTTTTTTTGCCATTCGGCTACGGAACCCTAAAAAGAACTAACTGCGTAAGTGCACTCTTGATCACGTCGACTCTAAGGAATTCCTCAAACGCAACGAGCTAGTTAGAACACTTTCTGCATCATTACTCTGTGGAAATGACTGATTCGAAATCTGAATCACTGCCAGGAATCTCTTCATACCTACTAAATTATATTAGACTATATTCTCATTTTCGTTTCGGCAAATAAACTGGCTCTGGAACCGTACGAATATATCTCTGAATCTCTGATCATCTATTTTTAAATCGCGATTTAATCTATTATGACTCATGCCTTAAAAATTATTTCAATAACATCCGTCTTGAAATGTAAATAAACGGTTCTTTTGAAATACTTTTTGAGGTTTGGTACCTATAATTTATGATGATTCGGATTTGTTGAGGCTAAAATTTAATTTGCTTTGGACCAGTAAAACTATTTAGATGTGGGTACTCATTTATTTATTTAATTTTATGGCAAAAAACCGGTTAAGTGCGTGTCGGACCCGCGCACTGAGGGTTCCGTGCCACCCTTTACTGAATTCAGGATCCACTTACTTTCACTTAACGAAAACATCACAATATATTACGACGGCAAAAATAACTTTGTTTTTCATAGTGTTTGTATAAAAGACAAAGTTATATTTGCGGTTGATAAAAATGTGCAATATCTCAAAAACTACTGGTTCGATCTCCTTCAAACCAATTTTCGTTGCAAGTTTTTGTTGATTTCTACATCATATATTTTTTTCAAAATGTTCACTATCTTAGTTCAAAAGTTAGATGGGGGGGGACGCCCATTTTACCACTTTGGAAGCGTCTATATCTCAAACCTTAGACTTTTAGAAAAAATGGTTTTAGAAACCTCAACATCATTTTTAAAGACCTATCCATAGACACCCCACACGCATAGGTTTGAGTAAAAAAAATTTTTAGGTTTTAGTTTCATGTATGGGAGCCCCCCCTTAAATATTATTTTTTCTTACTTTTTGTATCTGAATCGGAAAAAAATACACCTACCTACCAAGTTTCAGCTATGTGATGCTTATAGTTTCAG
Organism: Pyrausta aurata; assembly: GCA_963584085.1. NCBI lineage: Eukaryota > Metazoa > Arthropoda > Insecta > Lepidoptera > Crambidae > Pyrausta > Pyrausta aurata. Next base: position 12,496 of record CAUZXH010000010.1, on the reverse strand, counting down.
AATAAATTGGCTGTGACATACGGACGGACAGACAGACAGACAGACAGACTTGACGAAACTATAAGGGTTCCGTTTTTTGCCATTCGGCTACGGAACCCTAAAAAAGATGTCGAGTTTTAAATTCACATGTATAATCACTCTATAATCACTTGTAGGTTTTTTTGCTTGCGCCACACGCCAAGAGAGATAGACCTCAAGCCCTTCATATTTGTCTAAACACTGACAGGTAAATGTTGTTGACCATCAAAAAATTTGTGATGGACCCCTGGGGCTTGACTGATCGCTGGGCTATGGTCTATAATTACAGGTAGCCCAAGAGAAGTGCCGTCGCGAGATCGAGCAGAGCAAGCGCAGCCCGCGACACGCGACGCCGCCCGCGGAGCCCGAAGCAGGTGATGCGCCCGCGCAACTCAAGTATAAGCGGCCTGGTAAGCTAACCGCATGCTGTAATGTCCGCTCGCTCTAATATTTGGCTAGTTGCTGGTCGTGAGATTACAAGTCGCTCGAAAGATGTATCTGTACTTAATAAGTTAACTTGTTACCCGCGACTTCGTTCGTACGTTTTTCTTTTTTCCCGCTTCAAGAAATAGAAGATTCTTATCAAGCAGAAGTCCATGAATGTGTCTTTCAGCAAATCATGACCAGAAAGAGACAGCGACGATTGTACATGTGCGAGATCAGAAAATGAACTTTTGTTAACTTTTAGCATTGAATCCAGCTTTCAAGAAGTACGTTTTCAAGTTTCAAGTTTACGACCAGCAATTACCATAGTGATTTTATATTTGAATTGACCCATCTGTTAAAAAGATTAGGATTTCCAAATACTTTCTTTTCTGGAACAAATACAAAGTGTATATGAATTAATTTTGCATATACACTTTGGATTTGTTACAGATCTGATGATCCATCATCATGATCATGAGCTAGATCATGCTGTAAAAAAGTTTAAAAAGTAGTCTCATATAAAATACTGTTATAAATCACTGCAAATATTTACTTTCTCTATTTACTCACAGTTACGATCCTGAGTTATCATTGTCATGTTAATATGCTCACCAAACGTTTCTTCAGATTATTAGCTCGCCGCCTCAAGGTAATAAGAGAATACCGAACAAACTTGCACTGACTTTTACACCTTTTACATTGCAAATGTAAGTTGAAAGAACATCATGCCTTTTTAGTTTTTCCCTCACAAAACACAAGATACACTATGAGCTATGAGCAAGCAATGCAGCCACAATGCAATGAATGGGGCTTCAAAAGTGTGTATATGTGAATTTTGATACGGGTTTTAAACGGAAATATTTTTTTTTGTAGTTTATTTTTACATGAATTGTGTGCACATTTTCACCTATTTATTTGCATCTCTTGAAACCCAGTGGACCGAATGTCAATAAAAGTAAAAGATTCAATCAGCCTATTGTGATTGTGACGGAGTGGCCCAAAAAAAAGGCTAAGAAATTTTTAAGTCTATGTTTTTATGGAAATTTCAAGTTATTTAAAATACGTTTGCTTTTAATTTGGCATTCGAAATACTGGGTTTAGATAAAACACCCTTATATATTACAGTTTGTTAAATGAATATCTGTTGTTTTTGAGTGCCGTCCATCCTAGTAGCATTTGTTTGTTTAGTTTAACTCTTTGTTTATCCCCATTGTTTTATTATTTTTTTCATGTGGAAAAAGTTTGTCAAGGTGATGGGATTTCGTGTATTGAAGAAGGTACTAGTTTTTCTTTGTTTTCTGGTGCCAGGTTGCATATTGTGATGTTTTATTTGAGGTACAAAGAAAGCTGTGTTGAATGAATGATACTTTTTATTTCCCCAACCTTTTTAAGAAAAGACCGATTAACCTGTTTTCTATCGAACGATACACACACAGCCGAGTTGAGAAGCAGTTATATTAGGCATATGTGCATCTATGAATAATAATAATAATAAAGCTTTATTTAATTCCATGCACAATACATACACAACTGTAACAAATGGTAACTTAACACTATTCAGTTACTAGTACTACAGTACTATTTTAGTAGCTAAATAGAATCGTTATTTTAACATGGACCCCGTTCGGGTAAAAGCCTCCCCCAAGGAATGCCATCTTTCTCTGTCGTTAGCACTGTCTAACCATCTTTCGCCCGCGCACGCCACTATTTCATCTGCCCATCTGGCCCTTGGTCGACCTCTTGATCTGGTGCCTTCTGGCCCTAACCACTTTATCAACCGTAGGGTCCATCTATTGTCCCTGTAACGAGCCACGTGACCCGCCCACTTCCATTTAGCCTTCATTGCAAAAGTTCGCATACTTTTGTCTTCTTTCGAATCTCGACGTTCTTTACCTTATCCTTCAATTTTATACCTAGGCAACTCCTTTCCATTCTTCTCTGGGTAGTCTGAATTAGGTTTCTGGTTTTGAGATCGAAGGTCCAAGTTTGGCATCCGTAGGTGAGGCACGGTAGGAGACCTGTATCCATGACAATTTTCTTGATCGGTAGCGGAAGATGCGATTTTAGTATTTCCTTATGGTGCCAGAACTTGTTCCAAGTAATCGCCACTCTTCGGTTAAGTTCTTCAGTGTTTCTTTCCTTACTAAAGGAGATTTGTTTTCCTAAGTATATATAGTGGTTGACAAACTCGATGGGTGTGTTATTTATTGAGATGTGCGTTGCGCTGCGATTAGACATAATTTTAGTTTTTTCCAGATTCATTTCCAAGCCAGTTTTTATACTAGCCTGACTTAGTTGATTTACCATTTCGTTTAATTGGTGAGGAGTTTCCGAAAATAAAATTATGTCATCGGCAAATCTGAGATGACTTAAAAAATACCCATTTATATTAATACCTTTATTGGACCATGGCAGCTCCTCCATTACGTGCTGTAAGACGGCTATAAATAATTTTGGTGAGATCGGGTCTCCTTGCCGTACACCTCTCTTTATATTGAATTCTCTGCCTACTTTTTCCAGTTTGACTTTACTTGTGCTGTTAGAGTAAATATTTTGTAGGATATTGATATACTTTTCGTTTGCTTTTAGTGCTTTCAGCGATTCCCAGATGCTCTCGTGTGAAACCGAATCAAAAGCTTTTTTGTAGTCGATGAAAGCTAGATACAGGGGTTTATTAAATTCTAGATATTTTTCAATCACCTGGTCAACCACTTGGATATGATCCGTCGTGCTGAAGCCGCTTCTAAAACCGGCTTGTTCGATCGGTTGGTGAGCATCGATGACTGGGGCTAACCTTTCAAGTAGACAGGAGGCAAAAAGTTTATAAAAACAAGCCATAAGGCTTATAGGACGGTAGTTGCCTATATCGGCTGGGTCCCCTTTTTTATATAGAAGTATAATTTCTGATGTCATCCATTGTAGTGGCACAGCTTCTTCACTAAGTATTTTATTCCATAGAATAGTGATTGGTGTCAGTAGTAGAGTCTTCGCAACCTTTATACATTCGTTGGTGATTCCATCCGGTCCTGGGCTTTTATCTGGCTTAAGTCTAATTATTTGTTTCAAAATTTCGTTTTCTGTAAACGGTTGTATTGGAGAGGTATCTGTGTTGCTATGGGAAACCAAGTTTTGATTTTGTGTGTCTAATTGTCTGTATAGATTTGCGTAGAAGTCAGTAGCAGCATTTATGATTTCTGTGCGAGATTTGCATTTTTTGTTGCCAGAATTGAGAAAAGGAACCCATGTTTTGATTTGATTTAGCTCTTTATAAGCTTTTTTGGCAGATCTAGTATTATTGAGGTGTCTTTGAATAGTTGATGTTCTGTAGGCAACGTAGCACATTTTTATTTCTTTATTGGTAAGTTTGTACAAAGTTTTTAGTTTTTCTTTGTCGGTTCTGCTTAGTTTAGGCTTATTTTGTAGCTTGCTTCTTTCTTTCATGAGTTCTAGCGCTTTTGCAGATAGGATTTTGTTCTTGTGTGTTCCTTTAATGCTTTTTAGACTTGTCTTGATGTAGTGAATGATTTGTTGGTAGTACTCCTCAACGTTAAAGTTGTTTTGATTATTTATGAGTTCGGGTATAAAGTCATTGAGATTTTTAAGGTACGTTTCTTGCTCCATTACAGTTTTTAGCTTGGTGTATGTATTAGAAAAATTACGCCTACTTTTCTTAGTCGAATTTAGGTGTATAGTTGCTCTTATCAATCTGTGGTCCGATCCAAAAGAGAAAGATGGTAGTACTTCATATTTAGAGATCATGAGGTGCTTCGTGGTCATGATATAATCGATCTCATTTCGTGTGTTTTTATCTGGAGAGATCCATGTCCAGCGGTTTTTTGGTTTTAGTTTGAACATTGTATTAATAATTTTAAGGTTGTACTCGTGCGCGTATTGAATCAGTCTCGTGCCTCGAACGCTTCTGACGCCGTAACCATGCTCTCCTGTAACGGAACGTTCGATCTTTTTTGGGATTCCGATTTTAGCATTAAAATCGCCTATAGAAAATATGTACTCAGTGGGTGTGGAATCGTGAGCTTTTGCTAGGTCATCGTAAAAATTATCAATTTCATCCTGTGATGAGTTTTCAGTGGGGGCGTACGCTTGAATGACTGCAAAACAGAGGTTTTCTATTTTTATTTCCAGTACGCACACTCTTTCAGATATTCCCGTAAATTTTATAATATTATCTTTGTATTTTTTCTTTACTAGAAAACCTACTCCATATAGTCCTTTTGTTTGGCCAATGTAGTAGAAGATGTATTTGTCGTCTTCTATTGTCTTATCTCCTAGGCGGCGAACTTCGCTCAAACCTATTATATCATGCTTAATATCTTCTAGTGCAGCTTTGAGCTCAATATATTTTTGATCGGAAGATAATGATTTTACGTTAAAGGTGCAAATGTAGATAGTATTTTTCGTTTTGATACTTGTACTTGGGGGGTTTTGGTCGAACTCTCCCGCGGTGACCGGCCGTATTGGGAGATTTAAGGTTGTGAGAGGGTCCGATCTTAATTGCTATGCTGTGTTGAGATCTGATATCTTTGATTGGCGTTGAGTTGGGTCTGTCTGAGCGAGAGTTAGTTTGGGCTTATGTATAATATAGTTTTTCATGTTTCCTTTATTTTTCTTAGGTGGTTGTTTGTTAGTCTGTTGAACATTTCGATTGTCAGGGTAGAGCGTCTCCGGGGACTCAGATAAGTTTCTTTTGCTTGACTGTTTCTGTAGTTTATTTTCGTTGCTCAGTATAATAATTTTGTCGTATTTTATAAAAGCGGTGTTTCCTGCATCTTTTTCTTTTTGTAGTTGGACTTGTAGCTCTTTACGCTTTTTTAAAACTTCAATTGGGTAGTCTTCTTTTAAGTAATATGAAGTGTTTTGAAGGTTATGTTTGCTTTTCTGTATTTTTAATTTGAACCCTAAAGTGTTGAATGTTATTACTATTGGTCGAACCTTCTCACTCTTTTTGCCCAACCTTCTAACAGCTTCTATGTTGTGAGTGTCGCATGAGATTTTTATGTATGTATTTATTATATTTATTACAATTTTTTCCAGTTCATCGTACGACTTTTCTGTCTCTTCTACGCCAAAAAAGATCAGATTTCTATGTCTACACTGTCTTTCTAAGTTGTTAATTTTTTTTGCTTGCTCTTCTATTTTTTTCTCCAAAAGCTCATTTTTTAGTTCGAGGTTATTAAACTTCTCGTTGAGGCTGCTAATTATTGTACTTTTAATATCCTCTTTCATCTCTAGCATATCTTGTTTTTGTTGCTTTATATCCTGTTGCATACCAATTAACATATTTTTTATTTCGTCCATAATTGTCTATATTTCGCTTAGCGCCCTCTATGAGAAAAGATAGGTACTTCTTGACTTAGTGGCGATCGAGTTGTTGCGTGTTACAGTTGCAAGCTAACGAAGTGCGCGTCGCGTCGAACTAGGGCCTTGCTAGACAGTTCTAATGGGGCATACTAGATGGCGCTGATAGATAATTTTGATCGATAGTTACGGAACTATGATATTATTATTATGCACTTTTGAGGTTATAGTTTTTGATGCTTTTGGAATACACACTGTTTTAACGTAATTAAGGTTCTAGTGTTGTCGCACACATGCTATATTATATTTTGCACTTAAATAATTATATGTTCTTGGTAACTAATTTATCGGATTTCTAGTGACGTTTGATAGAACGATTTTATGCACTTTTTAATACATTGTCAGTCACTATGCACTATGTTTTATATATTGATCGAAGTAGTTTATGCACTGGTTTTACATTTTGATTGTTACACTTTATTTTGGAACACTTAAATAATTTAAAAACGTATTTTAATAGCGAGTACGATTTTGACAGTGTGGCGGTGGCGCCCTCTCACGCATCTATGAATACATTTGATTCAAATGTGTCATTCACGGTAATCCTTCAAAAAGCACATACGCAGAGATTCTTCAACGTTTTCTAATATCTTTGTTCTTATTTCGTTATCAAAAGTGTAAATTAAGTAGTAAAATCGTGAAGTTATACAGTAGTTTAACAATTATAAACGAGTTAATTAATGTAGCATAGTAGTAAATTAAACGAGTAACTAAATTAATATCATGAATTCGTTAGCTATAGTTTAATTCCCGTACACATAACAAAACTCATCTACCCACATGTAACTCCAACCGTACATCCGCAGCCGAAACCAGCGGCGCATCCATAGAGGTGTACGTGTCGGCCGTGTCGTCTCCCTCGCGGTTCTGGGTGCAGTTCGTGGGGCCACAGGTCGCGCAGCTGGACGAGCTCGTCGCTCACATGACTGAGTATTATGGAGATAGGGACAACAGGAAAGCGCATGAGGTAAGAGGACTTGACGTTTTATGCTAAGTGAGCTAGAGCTAGGTGGGTTATCGTCTGATAAACTACCGCTAGGCGAGCTATTCAGATGCATTATACGACAGCGTAAGCGAGCCAAAGCTAAGTAAGGCAGTTTTAGGTGAGATATCGATAAAGTGGTTAACGCCAGATAAGCTACCGTTAAGTGAGCAAGCATCAGGTGATTTACACACAAGGTAAGCCTCTGTTAGAATAGCTAATGTCAGGTGAGCGAGCGCCAGCTAAGTAATACGTTGGGCAAGCTAGCGCCTATGCTATATTCGTTTAGACAGGGTATAATGTAGTTTGGATAAGATATAGCCAAAAACAAACGCTTTTGACTCGGCATTAGAACCCGGGATCTCTTGAACAGAAACCAGCGGCGCATCCATAGAGGTGTACGTGTCGGCCGTGTCGTCTCCCTCGCGGTTCTAGGTGCAGTTCTTTACTTTAATTTTAAGCGAGCTAGAGCTAGGTGGGCTACCGTTTGGTCAGATACCGCTAGGTAGGCTAGCACTAGGCTAATTAACTCCAGGTAAGGCAGCTCATATGCGTAACACGCAAAGCGCCATAAGGTAGCGCCAGGTGAGTTACAGATAATCTAGCGTTAAGTTATTTACACGCAAGGTGAACTACCGCTATACTTACGCCAGGTGAACGAGTGCAAGATAAGCGCTAGCGCTAAATGTCAGATGCTAGCTACCGTCCAGGTAAATAACACACCAGGCGAGCTATTTCTTAATTACTTTATTATGTTAGCAGGCGCCAGAAAGTTATACGCCTTGGCGAGTTATAAGATTGGATAGAAATCGACTGCGTTTGTAGTTACGTACTAAAACAAATGAATCAATACATTACTGTAGTAAAAATAAACTCATTTATTGTCATTTTTTTTTAAATATATTTTTCCTATATTCTGAACTTGTTTGACAACCACGCCCTTTTATTTGGCTCTTTACTTTTTTCCACCCTGTATACTTAATAAGCATAACGTAATATTTCAGCTCCAGCAAGTGTGCGTGGGGCAGGTGGTCGCGGCGGTGTTCAGGCACGACGGGCGCTGGTACCGCGCGCGCGTGCACGACATCGTGCCCAACGAGTTTGACGCCACCAAGCAGGTCAGAATGCGTTCGGTTCAAATTATGGTGACTTAAAAATATGTAGGGTTGAGGCCACCGCCGCCTTACCAGTCTAAGGGTAAAAAGTTAAACCGCCTTCAAAAACTATTCGATTCGCCGCCTTTAATTAATAGTCCCCCTAGCCGATTTCGACCAGGCTGAGGCCAGTCACAACCGACTGCGCGGGACATATTATAGTGCACAAGTGTGTGCGCAAACACAGGTGCACTCTCTATTCCTTTCACTCTCATAGCCTGATGGGACAGAATCTGACAAGACCGGAGAGAGATCAGGCGCAGGACCAACGGCTTTACGTGCTTTCCGAGGCACGGGGGTGAAACACCGCCAACTTCCAAACTCCGGGCTACCCTGAGAAATTCTGAACAGAAAAACCCAGACATACATTTTTGGCCCGACCCGGGAATCGAACCCGGGACCTCTGGCGCAGCCGTCGCTTTAAAATGCGACCCTCTCACAGCTGCGCCACTGAGGCAGTTAATTATTCTACCTACAAAAGCATTCGATGAAAATCAGCGTCGTGGTATGCGTTCCGCTGCCACGACTTATGCTGAGCGAGTGCCTTGTTGACTCAAAGTAGCCTGCTTTAATCAGTCAGGTATCAAACGACAGCCGGGCGCCGCATAACAATGGAATTTTTATTGTGTCTCGTTTACACATACTTGACGAGTTAAGTGTGATGTAATAATGTTGTTGATTGTAATTATTTGGGTCGAATAAATTTATTTTCTTCCTTCTTTCTTTCTTTCAAAAATCATAATGAATTTTATGACTAACTTTAATTGATCATTCTTTTTAACATTCACAATTTTTTTTTAAAGCTTTGTAATATAATTTTGGTCTGTTGAACACATAAACTAAGACGACATTTAGTTTTAAATTGCTATACTCTTCTTTGGTTCTTGCCTTCTACACCGTAGCATACCATGACCGTGCTAGGACCGTCTCAGACAAAAAAAATCTCTTATTGAAAACTATGACACCTTGCCCACTAGACCGTTCCGTCACCGACCAACACCTTCACGTATCATGCACGGCGTGTGTCAGCACCGGCAAAATACGCTCTTGCTCTCGCTGCATATATCAGTGAGAGAGAACGCTGTAAATCTTTCTGTCTTCTCTTTCTTTCTTTCTGTTCGAACCTTTAATCTATGGAAAAGTAGCTTGTTGACAGTTATTAAAAGTACGTCAACGATAGCTACTACCTAGACACTGAAAAACTTGTGTTCACTAGTGATAGTTTAACTCATTGAAACTTGAAACTTCTAGGCTTACCTCGAAACAGTGTCATTATCATTTTAATTATTATTTTCAGGTAGCAGACGTGTTCTACGTGGACTACGGCGACAGCGAGTACGTGGCAGTGCACGAGCTTTGCGAGCTGCGTGCTGACTTGCTGCGGTTAAGGTTCCAGGTATAAACGTTTTCGTATATTATGTTTTTTTTTTTCTATTTTAGGTCAGTAATTCCAGACAGAAATTTCGGAATCTAAAGACCCTCGCTTGGTTTCCAAGATAAATAAATTAGTTAGACCATTGCAGGAATCTTCGATTTGTAGGTACCTGGTTTATTTTACCGTTAAATGTTCTACACTCTTCAGTTTCGAAAACCTTAACCTAAACCTTTGAAGGATGTCCAAATTAGTAAAGTACTTTTCTGGTATTTATTTATGATATCCAATACCGATATTATATTGTTTGGTATATTTCAACGTTACTTATTTTATTACCGTTATCGTTATTTCTACACTGGCAACTCTATTACGCCCTCTAGTACGCCCATAGACAAAGAAGATTTGCTCACCAAGGGGAGAGAGAACTTTGAGTATTCGTTCATTCGATCACTAGCAGTCAACTAGTGCGGACGTGTTGTGAAACCTATGCCCGAGTGATAAGTGTTAAATGTTATAAGAACTGTTATTTTGCACAGAAACAAAAAAAACTGTGAAGTTTGCCTGAACATTTTATGTGTATCAAATAAGTACCCGCTGTTACTGTGCCATTTAAAAATACAACAATTGAGATAAATATACGAAATACCAGATTCAGATTCATTTATTTTCTTGTATTATGGTAAATAATGATGGTACATACAAACAAGGTCAAAGTTCGCACAATTCACCAGAAGCTGGCATGCAAATGTATCACAACACTTAATTATAATTTGAAGCATTATACAATTAACTTACTACTCCTCTTTCAGGCGATGGAGTGCTTCCTAGCTGGAGTAAAGCCAGCCGGCAAAGAGGAAGATGTGGTAGGAGTGACAGCCGCCGGTGCTAAGTGGGACAAGTGGCATCCGCAGGCTATTGAGCGGTTTGAAGAGCTCACGCAGGTACTGTTAATAGGTTACCTTTAGAATAGACCTATCATGCCCCTCCCGCTTCCCTGCTCACCCAGCCGCGTTTGTCCGTTCCGTGACTAGTTCATTTTTGCTTACTTTTCCTTGCGTCATCGCACGGTGACAGGTCTATTTTAAACCGGGTATTATTTTAGGACTGCTATCCCTAGATTACGCTTCAAATAATAATATAATAAAAAGTTGTCGCATGAGTAAGAGACAGTAAATTGAATCAAGAATAAATTATTTATCTGGTCCTTCTGTGTAAAGTCATTTTGTTCAAGTTTTTGTTCAACAATAATACCTTTTTTAGGGTTCCGTAGCCGAATGGCAAAAAACGGAACCCTTATAGTTTCGTCAAGTCTGTCTGCCTGTCTGTCCGTCCGTATGTCACAGCCACTTTATTCTTAAACTATTAGCATTACACAGTTGAAACTTGGTAGTTAGATGTATTCTGTTAACTGCTTTTCTATTTTCATAGAAAAAATAAAAAATAATAATATTTAAGGGCGGCTCCCATACATGAAACTAAAAGCTAAAAATATTTTTTGGTCAAACCTATGCGTGTGGGGTATCTATAGATAGGTATTTTAAAATGACAAAGAGGTTTCTAAGCCCATTTTCTCTAAAAGTGACATGTTTGAGGGATAGGCGCTTCCAAAGTCGTAAAATGGGCGTCCCCGCCCATCTAACTTTTAAACCAAGCGAGTGTAAATTTTGGAAAAAATACGTAATGTACATCTTAACAAATACTTAAAAAAAAAAAGTTTTTGAGATATAGCACATCTTCAACAACCGCAAACATTCTTCATACAAATACTATGAAAAACAAAGTTATATTTGCGGTCAACAAAATATTGTGGTATTTTGGCTAAGTGGAAGTAAAACCCCTAATTCAGTTAAAGTTGGCACGGAACTCTCAGTGCGCGAGTCCGACTCGCACTTGGCCGGTTTTTTTTATTTAAAAACTTTACTGCACAAATCATGGTGTACAGGGGTGGGTTTAATGCTAAAAGCATTCTTTGTCAGTGAAACCAACCCCTTTATACGGTATAGATAGTGCCATCCACGAAGGCGCGCCCCACTCCTTTTTTGATTGATGAAGGTGCGGGGTGCGGGGGGTGACACGCGCGTCAGTTGCGAGCCGGCCGTCATTCAAAAATTCAGACTCGTCACGAAAGTGGCTCTACTTAAATTACTTTTAAATGTCAAGGAAAACCCAGTGTGTTATACTAAAAAATAAACCTGGTATAATCTTCTGTCATTATTAAATTTACTAAATAATTAGGTATAATGGTAACTTAAACACCAAAAACAATTTAAAATAAAAAAAGCATGTGGTACTTATAAAATTACCGGGGTGTACTCTATCGGGGAAGGCTATAAAACATCACGCTAAGACCAACGTGTACGAAGAAAAAACAATTCACGCATATGAAGACCCGGTGGACCGACAGTTCTCTTATAAATCTTTTTTTATTAAAACTTTTTAAATGTTATAAAACGTTCTTACGTGTTTCGTTTACTTCAATAGTAAACATGTTACTGGTGCAATTAAAAAAAATATATTACTCGTCTAGTAGCTAACCATACCTACTTGAAACTATATCTAAGTAGAGTATTTTTCCCTTTGAGTGTATTTTTTGTAGTGTGCTTGTCATTCATAAGTCATTATGCTGTTCCAAATTCAATTCAAATGTTGGAAAAAGCTTGCACACATGTACTATAAACGATTTGGACGAGTGGAGGGGCGCGCCGTCGTGGATGGCACTATCTATAATTGTTCTTATGTATATTACTTTTAACATTTATTTAATAGTAATTCTAATCAATAGGCAAGGCGAAAGATTTTGAAATCCTCTTCCGTAATGCAGATAACCATCTACTGTTTACAACAAAACCTTTATTTCGGTAATAAATTTAAGATTTTGGAAATTTAAAGCCATTTTTATAATCATTTTTAAATATTGCGCGAAAACAGCTCGCCGTGTCATGGCGTCGTATGTGACGTTATACTTACGTAAACGTGAAATTTGTTTACGCGCAGCTAGACAGCAAAGTAAACAAACACTGCGTATTTTTTTGTGTTAAAAATGAATTCTAAAGTTTATAAGTGGTGTGCAGTGCCTCAGTGCAAAAATACATCAATAACGACACCCAACAAATTTCACGTTTACGTAAGTATGACGTCACATACGACGCCATGACACGGCGAGCT
>CAUZXH010000009.1:0-38306 GCA_963584085.1 Pyrausta aurata | reverse complement strand
ACACAAAAATGTGATTGGACCAGTGCAAAATTGAGCATGTACGTACTAAAAAAATTGGAATCGACTACTTACAATAATTCACGATAGCAAATAATCTGGTAATAACTTACACTGTGTTGTGGCCTGAACTACGGTGGATGCGTTAGATTAGAATAAAAGAGAGAGTTTATGTTTAAGAAGAGTTATATTGAAAGTAAGAACTTAAAGAGTTAGGATGACGAATGAGTTATGATGAGTTAGAGCGCATCCGAGCGATAGAGCGTCTAAATATGCACTAAATATTAAGAGACAATTAAATTGACGGCCGCGGTAAACGACCTAATTACCGGCGCGTGCGTCATAAAGGTGTTCGGTTGCAATGCACCGAACATATTCCCGGGCGCGAGAGAAAAGCATGATACAAAATAGGATGAGGGTTAGTTGATGCGACAAGGTGAGCAACAATGTTTCACTTAAAGTTAATGATAGTGTTAAACAATTTAAGATTGATAGCGAAATTTCTTAATCTACCTAACATACAAATAATCTGCGTTAACAACAATATTATTCACTCCACACTAAATTGTAGCTTTTTAGGTGCCGACACTTTTAACACACTTTCACTATTAACTTTTCGCACACGTGCATTTTCACATTCACTTAAATCACTGAGTTGACACATGCTGATGGACCTGGCGACGGGGGTAGGCGCCTCGGGCCCGGCCGCCAGCTCCGCCGACGGCGTCTCGCCTGCCCCAGGGGGCGGCGGCGCAAGCGCATCTCTACGCGCGCGCGCTCGCCGACAGACGATGAAGATTCCTATCACTGTTGTAGCTCCCAGTATCAAGTAGATTAATGTATAATGATGTACGTCGTGATAGGACACTGCAACGGTTTCTTCTGATAGGTTGGCTTCTTTTAACTCGTGTATCTTTCTCTCAATTTCGTTTGATAGCGATGATTGGTTAGGAAAGGTGATGTCTTCTGTCGAGTAATGTTCTAAGCTTATGTTGATAATGTGATTTATCGGAGCGATAAAGTTGATATATGAATCGTCCTTGACCTTCTGCGTACTTTTTAAGTTTCTATGAGCGAACACGGTAAAGTTATCTGTTTTAATTAGGCAATCATTATCTATTTTTATCAAGCTCGAGCTCGTCAGCTGATGTGCGGTAACGAGATCTCCGCATATTACACGAACTTGACACTGGGCGTAACATATTATGTACAAGTATGTGTTTACGTTAGAAAGACTATACCACTTCGGGCACGCGGCGATGCTCGTCTGGCACATATTAATATTTTCTTCACTCTTCACACATAAGTCCTGGTCATTTACCATCTTGTATATGGGAGTTTGTAAGTGACAGATAAGAGTTGATGAGTCTTTCTGAACACAATTTTGAAATATCTCTTGAGATAAGGGTATGTATGAATCTTTGTGTAGGTTGATGGCTATTAAGTCGGAGATAGGTATTAGGTTGACCAATTTATTTCCGATTTTCTGGGGTAGTGGTATGATTTTATATACGTCGTAACTGTCTCTAGTAATCAATGGAATCTGAATTTCGAAGATAAAATAATCGATATTCATTCTCGCCCGAACTTTTAACAATTTGTATATATTTCTTGTCTCAGCTCTAATATTTTGAACAGGAAGTGTGACATCATTTGATAATAAACCTGAGATAGTACTTAGTTCCGTTTGCAGTTGTTCTGGTGTTAGTAGGTGCAAGTTAAAATGACCTTGAAATATATCTGTGATGGTTTCCAATAAAGTTGACTGTATGTCACTCAGGGTTTGTAGCAAGCTTAGCGTTGATAAAGCTGATACACTGAAATCTTCATTGATCGACAATTTGTTTAGTTCTTTTTCTGTGGCTCTAATAGATATATCGAGACTGTTAAGATGCTTGTTAATGCTTTTGTGTTGTTTAGAGATCATATCTTCAGTTCTCTTAAGCATGTTGAACTCTGACTCCACAACTGACGTCTGATTTTTCCACAATTGGTTTGCGTGTGCTTGATTCTGTTTAATTGCGTCAATATCCCTTGCATATTGTTCCGCGAAGCGCTGATCTAATACTCCGAAGAGTGAGTTGGCCAGGTATCCCACTCCGTCGATAAGACCCCGACGCTGTCTAGCGTGATCGTCAAACTGCTGATTTAACAACAGCTGATCGTAGTATTGTAGGTTGTTACGCCGGTGTTCTATTTGTGTTGTGATCATGTTACACTGATGATTGGCGCCGAGTTTATTGCATGTTATGTCGAGATAGTTATAAAGTTTTTCAAGTGCTTCATGACCTTCCCAGTAAGGTGACATGTCATAATATACGACGAGGGTCCATTTATCTTTAGACAATTGCATCTTTGTTACTGGATCAAAGAATAATGCTTGTTTCTTGTCTGCTTGTTTCTTGTCTAGTTCAGTAATAGTGTTTGCTCCAAACGTCATTGTAAACAATGTTATGAAATAGAATATAGTCATAAAAATCGAGCATAGTGTTACAGAGTTTCTTTGCGTTATTTTCGTTTCCGATTTAGAGTTCTCTTTTAAAGTTTTACCGTCTACTTCCATGTCGTTGTTGTGATTTACTGGTAAAACTGAGAGTTTTATCACTGGCCTTTTCATGTATCCATTCTTTGTTTTCAACGTCACTACACGCACATAGCCGTCTGTTCCTGGGTGAGTCTCGGTAACTCTCCCCATTGCCCATTTTCCTGCAGGGATGTTATCTTCATGGATAACTACAATGTCTCCTACTTTGATGTTTTGTTGCGGCTGCGTCCACTTTCTACGTGCTGTTAATTGAGTGAGATACTCAGTTTTCCACCTTTTCCATATTTCTTGGAATATTTTATTTGTTAGATGCCATCGAGTCCTAGCGTCTTCTGGTGTTTCTATAACTGTTACATCAGCTCGTCCTGTTAGGAAGTGTGCAGGCGTCAAAAAATCAAGATCATCGATATTTTCAGTCAAAGCACACAGAGGTCTCGAGTTTAAGCATGCTTCTAACTGCGCTAATATTGTCGAATACTCCTCGAACGTGAGTTTTTGCTCGCCGACTACTCTTTTTAAGTGATGTTTCAGGCTCCTGACGGCTCTCTCCCACAGGCCGCCTGCGCTTGGCCAAGATGGTGCGTTAAAGTGCCACTCAATCTTCATCTCGGTCACTTCTTTCATAAAACTGTCGCAAAATATTGATTGAAGTTGTTGATGCTCTTCTTGAAGAATGTTGTTAGCTCCATGGAAATTCGTCCCAGTATCACTGTATACGTGTGCAGGTGTTCCACGTCTTGCAGCCATCCTTCGTAATGCTGCTAAGAATGCAGAGCTGGTGAGATCGGATACGATTTCCAGGTGCACAGCTTTGGTCACCATGCAGATAAATACGGCTACGTAACCTTTCGTCGTCTTTGCTCCCCGACCCTTATTCATCTTGACGTCCATGAAACCCGTGTAGTCGACACCGGTGTGGTAGAAAGGCGGTGCAGGGTTAACACGTGCTTCAGGAAGGTCACCCATGAGTTGATGTTGCTTTCGTGTGTCTCTTTTTCGGCAGACGACGCAGTTACGTAGGTGTTTTTTGATAGTCTTCATCCCACCGATGATCCAGTATTCCTGCCTGAGGCGGGCCAAAGTTAGCCGTGGACCTCCGTGGAAAGCTGACTGATGAGCTTCGTTTATCAACAATGCCGTCAGTGGGCTGTTTTGTGGTATTATTTTTGGGTGCTTCATACTAAGAGGTATGTTTGCTTGAGATAATCGTCCACCGACTAGTAGCAAGTTATCTTGACTTAAGATTGGATTTAACTGTAATAATTTGCTTTTAGAGTTGACCTTTTCGTGTTTACGCAAAGTTTGAATTTCCGTCCCAAATTCGATTTCCTGCACGCGTTTCGTAATTATTAATTTTGCGTTGTTTATTTCTTGCAACGTGATATAGCTTGGCAACTGCTTACGCTGCGAGTTCAACGCTCGGAGTATCCACGCGACAATACGGCTGATTTTTGTGATTGAGCTATGTTTGTTAAGTAGGTCAGTAATTACATCGTCATTGCAATCTTTTTGTACGATGTTCGTCTGTTTATTTATTTTTGATCTAACTTCTAAATCTGTTGTATATATTTTTTGTTCTTTGTCATCTGCGTTATTCTTAAGCCATGATGGGCATTGCCACCACAGAGTGTGTTCTTTTAATTCTGGTACATACATGCCTCTACTCGCGGCATCTGCTGGGTTTTCTTTTGATTGTACGTAGCGCCAACAAGTGGCCGGCATAACTTCAACGATTTTTTGGACCCTGTTCGCTACGAACGGCTTCCATCGGTTTGGTTCGCCTTGAATCCAGCCCAATACAGCCATTGAGTCAGTCCAACCATAAATGATGAACTGATGTTGATGAAACGCTTCTTTGATTTTATTCATAAGTTGTGTTAATAATAATGCCCCACTTAATTCTATCCTGGGCAGAGTTAAGGCTTTTTTATGCGGTACCAATTTACTTTTTCCCGCAACTATGATGGTTTTGGGGTTGTTTTGCATCTGCGCGTACACAACGCAGGCGTATGCTACTTCAGAGGCGTCACAGAATCCATGGAGGATAATGACGTCCCCTGCGTTACTTAAGATCCATCTTGGAATTTCGATGGCGCCAATGAGTGTAAGGTCTTTCGCTATTTTTGACCATTCCTTCAAAATGTTCTCTGGAACCACGTCGTCCCAGGTTAATTGTGAATTCCACAAGATTTGAAAAAGTATTTTGAGTTTGGTTGAAATGGGTGTTAACCAGCCTAGGGGATCAAATAATTTAGATATTTCAGATAATAATGTGCGTTTTGTTAGTTTGTTTGGAGAAGCTATTTTGCATTGAAATGAAAATGTGTCTTTCGTAGGGTTCCATGACAGGCCTAGAGTTTTGGTTGTGTTGTCTGATTTAAAGTTAAACACATCATTTTCAGAGTTGTTTTCTTTCGGTTGTATGTCACAAAGCAATTCCTTTTGATTAGATGTCCATTTTCTGAGATTCATTCCTCCTGATTTCAAAAGTGTTGTTAGGTCAGCAATCAGTTTTTGACCTTGGGTTTTTGAGTATGTGCCGTGAACCAAGTCATCCATATAGAATGCTGACTCAAGCACCTGACTTGCTTCTGGAAAGAGTTCACGCTCATCTGCCGCTAACCTTTTCAGGGTCATCATGGCTAAGAACGGGGCGGCCTTGGTTCCGTATGTAACGGTTGTTAATTTATAGGTCTGAAGTTGTTGGTTGCATGATTCTCGCCAGATGATTTTTTGCAGGTTCTGATCTTGTTCATTTACTAATATTTGCCTGTACATTTTTTCAATGTCGGCGGTAAAAGCATATGGATATTGTCGCCATTTTAAAATTAATGTTAGTAAATCCTGTTGAAGGTTAGGGCCTGTACACATTAAATCATTAAGGCTATGACCGGTTGATGTTTTAGCGGACGCGTTAAATACCACTCGGCACTTCGTGGTGGTAGATTCCTCTCGTTGCACTCCATGATGGGGTAAAAAGCACTCTAGCTTTGTGTTACTATCGTTATCGAGTCTCATGTGACCCAGTTGTTCATATTCAGCCATGAAGGCTTTGTAATCTTTTGCGAGTTGATGCTGTCGTTCAAATTTCTTTTCTAAATTTCTAAATTGTGCTGTAGCGATTTGTTTTGACGATCCTAGTTTCTCCTCTACATCTTGTTTAAAAGGTATCCTTACTTCGTAGCGGCCATCTTCTTTTCTAACTGTAGTGTCTGTGTAAAATTGAATGCATTTTTGGTCTTCTATAGACAAATTGGATTGTTCGTGTATATCTTCAATATTCCAAAATCTTTCGATATCTTCTAATTTGTTTATGATGACATTGCATTGGTAGGAGTTGTTAGTTGCGTTTCCACATAACAGCCATCCTAGCTGTGTTTGTTGAGCTATGGGTTGCGTGCAGTTTTCACCTTTTATTATTCCTGACATTATTATGTTTGCGTAAATATCCGCACCAAATAGTATGTCTACAGGGCGACTGTGATAAAACTCTGGGTCTGCAAGGTTTATGTTTGTTATGAATTCCCAAGCTGGTTTGTTAAAGGTTTTGTTAGGTAGGCTTTTGGTTAGATGGTTCATGATAAGAACTTCTGTGTTAAACGTAAAGTTGTTGTAAAGCGAAGTACATTCAATGTTCAGCATGCCCTTACATGGGTTTTCTTTTTCTCCTACTCCAAAAATTGATCCCTTGCATTTGTTTCTCGGAAGACGTAGTTGTTGAGCTGCATTTTCGGTGATTAATGAGATTTGTGAGCCTTGATCAATCAAAACTCGCATATTGAGAAGAGTTCCATCCACTGATTTGACCTTTATTACAGCTGTAGCTAATAAAATTTCTGAGTAATTGTTTTGTGTCACATGAGAGCTATTTGCTGCGTTTTCATTTTGTTTGTTCGCAGTCAGTGAACCTGAAGATGTAATTCGAGATGGTTTGACCTGAACGCACGCGTCATGCAATAACGTGCTATGCGCTTCCGGGCATCGGCGACAAGTTTTAGTGGAAAAACACGATTTACCATTATGGCTAAATAAACAGTTTACGCACAGCTTTAAATTATTTACTGTTTTAAGCTTTCTTTCAGATCCCATTTCCAAAAATTTATTGCAGTGATATAATACGTGATCCTGATTACATAAAGGACACTTAATGGTTGATGATGCAAAAAAAGATCTTGTAAGAGGTTTAATGTTTCTCTGGTCGTTAGAGTTGTTTTTCGTTTGATTGAAATACGAAGGTTGATTATTTCCACTCGGGCTATTTCGTTGTAAGTAGGGTTTATTTGGTGCATTTCCTTTGTTAAAGAAACCAGTAGTAGTCTTCACGTGACTGTTATCTTGTTTGCGGCGTGATGCTTCCAAGGCTGTGAATTTTCCCTCTAGAAAGTTAAGAAAGTCCTGTAGGTTTGGTAGGTCTCTAGGGTTCTTAAGAGATTGTATGTAGTCGGAATGTGTTTCAGAGTCTAACTTCTGCGATAAGAGATGTACGAGTATGGGGTCCCACGTTGAGACGTCGATTTGTAGGTTTTTAATTGCGTTAAGAGTTTCGATAGTTACGTCATGCATGCGTTTTATATGTCCTATAGATTGTTGTTGTACATTCGGAAGTCCTAATAGGGTGTTCATATGCGAGGTAAAAATAAGCTTTTTGTTGTTGAATCTGTTGTTTAGAATTTCCCAGCATGCCGAATAATTATCAGAGCTGATTTGAAGGTGTTGAATTAAACGTTCGGCGTCTCCTCGAACCTTGCTTTTTAAGAACTGCATCTTCTGACTGTTTGAAAGTGTTGGGTTGTTGTGTATAGTTTCCTGGTACAGATCTTTAAATGATGACCATTGATTATAGTTTCCATAAAAGGTTGGTATGTCTAGTTGTGGAGTGCTCTTTTCACGGTGTATAGCTGAGAACATTTTAGTGTTGATAATTTTCTTCATGTTGTTATATTCACTTTCGTAATAATCATATTTGGCTTCATACATCGCGTTTTCTGCGTTTTGAGATACGATTTCCCAGTGTAGGGCGTCCACTGCTGACCAGCGATTTTGAAGAGTTCTTAAAGCGTCTTCCCACTCCCATTTCTCCGTCATAGTTTGGGTGTTTATGTTTCCCAGAGTTCTTTTAAGAGCCATGAAATTAGCATCTTGTTTTCTTACTTTTTCGTTAGACAAAGTAGTGTTCTCCTTTCTTGGTGTTTGTATAGTAGGTTTAGATATTCTTTGATGAGTTTCAGCCTGCTTATTTATCTCCATTTCTGGTTTAGTGTCTAAGTCCATACTTGTTCCCGGTTGATCTTTTTGTGTTGTACTGCCCCTGTTGATTTTACTGCCTTGTTCTAGCTGAGCTGTTTCAATAGTTTTCAAATATTGTTCCAAGTAATTTCGCGTTTCGCTATAGAATTGAATCGTTTGTTGATAATAGTCTTCACTAAAGTACGCATATGATAGCTTTTCAGTAATTTCCTGTAGTTTAACATGATTCTCCTGGAATTCTAACCAGTAAGTTTCTAGAGTTTGTAGCCGCCTATTGATGTTGGAGGGAGTTTTCCGATCTGACGAATCTTTCTTAAAATTCGTCAGGAGCTTATCCATCGCGGTCATAAGCTCGCTTTGAGTTTCAATTATAGCTTGAAATTCTGCCATCTCGCTGAGTTAGTGTAGGGTAAAAAATGAACGATCTTACTTGTGTTTGATGAGTTACTCCTTAGCCAACCTATCCTGCTGCTGGCAGAACGGTCGACTGCTGCGTTGTCCTCCTGCTGCTCGTCGAGTTGCGTTGTAGTTAGGTACCGTGCTGTTGGTACCCACTGGATACTGTTGTTGATTGTCCACCAAATCCAAGCTCACACTGTTCACCACTGAGTTACTGAGTTCTTTCACCTCAAATCACGTTTCACTTCACACGCGCGCGAGGTGTAGCTCGAAGGACCATTTGTTGTGGCCTGAACTACGGTGGATGCGTTAGATTAGAATAAAAGAGAGAGTTTATGTTTAAGAAGAGTTATATTGAAAGTAAGAACTTAAAGAGTTAGGATGACGAATGAGTTATGATGAGTTAGAGCGCATCCGAGCGATAGAGCGTCTAAATATGCACTAAATATTAAGAGACAATTAAATTGACGGCCGCGGTAAACGACCTAATTACCGGCGCGTGCGTCATAAAGGTGTTCGGTTGCAATGCACCGAACAGATATAGTAGTGTACACGCACCTGTTCATGATCTCCCACTGGCGGGTGGTGTTGAAGTCCCGGAGCCGCTGCGCCTCGTCCCGCAGGAACTGCTGGCGCATCTCCACGCGGGCGGCGCTAGTGTACACGCACCTGTTCATGATCTCCCACTGGCGGGTGGTGTTGAAGTCCCGGAGCCGCTGCGCCTCGTCCCGCAGGAACTGCTGGCGCATCTCCACGCGGGCGGCGCGCGCCTGCTGCCGCCGGCGCTCCTCCTCGCGGTGCTGGGCGTCGGCGCTGGGGAACAAAATGTTTCGTACATCGTGTGCCAAATGAAAATGCTTTATTTAGCTATCATTTTCTGCCTTATTTTTTTTTTGTTTGAAAGAAAGAAAAAACGTTTATTCAGCACCAAAATATTTTTACAAAATTTTCCTTTTAAGTACTCAACACTTAAAACTAAACATTTTGCTCTTACTTACTTTTATGATAACAATTTTTGGCACTGAAATGGGCTTCGCTCAGTATGTGTCAGTGACGGCAAAAGCACGTCACGACTACTGGTATTCTGCGAAGACCATTTAGGATTAGCCCCAGGCGAGACCACCAGCTATCACAATAGATATCTATATTTAATCACATCTGACTTTGTTTATAATGTACCATCACTATCATTATGTACCACAATTCAAAAAATAAATGAAACTGTTAAAGGTTACTCATTATAACTTTGCAAGTTCAGTGATTACAGTTTGAATTATTTCTTTGTATCTTATCTTAGTGGCTCTCAACTGTTTCGATTTTATATGGGTTTTTTAAAAAATATCCGAATTTCGGCGCTCGAACCATATTTTTTATTAAAACTAATTGTTTTTCTGCATAGTCTTTTTGAATGTTATTGTACATTATTTTGCGGTTTTACTATCATAAAAATCACATTCACAAACCATCTAGTTCGTACATATTTTTTTTCAAATTTGACCTGTATCTTATATGGCTGTAAAAAAGAGACTAAAAAGGCGGGACTCGTCGGTCTTAATGAAAACTTCTCTAAACTGTGCTTATGGTAAAGTTATGCCACTTGAAGTATTTATCGATGTTGAGGAAAGCACTTGTTTATTTTTTGATAGTGTCCCTATTTACGTGACCACAACTGTACATAACGTACAGGTCAAATTAAAAACCTCATTTTATTTTGAAGTCAGTTAAAAATTTATAACGAGAGCCGGCACGCGAAAAATACCTTATGCTTAGTTACAAGTTACAACCATTCCTTTGACACGTTCAGAAGTTAATTTGTCTTGTTAATTACTCAAGTGGCAATGGGCAGAGCACATAACGTAAGGAACATGGCCGCTGCAGGCAGGAAAGTTCTAGATTGGAGACCCTTGGGCCAAACAAAAGCGCAGCGTAGGACGTTCACCGACCAGATGGACAGACGACCTTAAAGATCGCAGGATCACTACTGCATGCAGACCGCTCACAAAGTCACAACCGATCGCTGTGGAAAACTGTGGGGTAGTCCTATATGTTCAGCAGTGGACGCCCTTTGGCTGATAATGATGATGATGAATACTCACAGAGCCTGTTTCTCGTTGATCGCCTTGTTGAGTATGGCAAGTTCCTTCTCATCGCGCTTCGCGTCACCCGTTTCGAGCTTCTGGCTGATCTTCTCGAGGACACGCAGCTTCTCTGCTTTTATCTGAGAAAAATATTATCCATGAAATCATCACATCAAAAAGAAAAGAAAGAGGTCTAGATGCGGTAACATGAAATCCTACACCAACTTAACCACTATTCGGTGTCTGAGGAGTTCCACAATCTGTTTTATCTTCGAGACCATGAGATTATCTTGTATCAAAGCTAATATCAAGATTGACTGTGTTCATCAAGTCATAAGCCAATGTGTACAAAACGTGCACTCAATACTATAAGGCGAGAGTATCTCTACCGGTACAAACAAGACATGCAGAAATAAGTTTTAATAACTTATGTAATTCTACAATGAGTATGGGCTTAACTCCCGTCGGTTGTCCATCTTGTCTGCTCGCTGCGACGCTGTGAGAACCTACTCCTTACTAGATCACTCCACTGATGCCTCATTAGTTCCTACTCACCTCCTTCTCGGTTTGCTTCCGCTTGGCCTCGACTCGCGCTCGCGACCGCATCAGCACCTCGATGAGGCGTCGTCCAACTTGTCTGCTCGCTGCGACGCTGTGGGAACTCCTTACTAGATCACTCCTGTAGTTACTGATGCCTCATTAGTTCCCACCCACCTCCTTCTCGGTTTGCTTCCGCTTGGCCTCGACTCGCGCTCGCGACCGCATCAGCACCTCGATGAGGCGTCGTCCAACTTGTCTGCTCGCTGCGACGCTGTGGGAACTCCTTACTAGATCACTCCTGTAGTTACTGATGCCTCATTAGTTCCCACCCACCTCCTTCTCGGTTTGCTTCCGCTTGGCCTCGACTCGCGCTCGCGACCGCATCAGCACCTCGATGAGGCGTCGTCCAACTTGTCTGCTCGCTGCGACGCTGTGGGAACTCCTTACTAGATCACTCCTG
Organism: Pyrausta aurata; assembly: GCA_963584085.1. Lineage (NCBI taxonomy): Eukaryota > Metazoa > Arthropoda > Insecta > Lepidoptera > Crambidae > Pyrausta > Pyrausta aurata. Next base: position 27,040 of record CAUZXH010000009.1, on the reverse strand, counting down.
TAGTTACTGATGCCTCATTAGTTCCTACTCACCTCCTTCTCGGTTTGCTTCCGCTTGGCCTCAACTCGCGCTCGCGACCGCATCAGCACCTCGATCAAGCGGTCGTCCATCTTGTCTCGAGCCGCTTGCTCGTTGCGACGCTGTTCGCATTCCTTACGAGACCGCTCCATGTCCATCTTGATTCGGTTCTTTTCTGCCGCTTTCTGTGATGGAGACATGGATACCAGGTTAATAAAATTAAAGTCTTTATGCAATTTGAAGGAATGACTTCATTATCAATATATTTTAACTATCGAGATAATGTAATAGTTAGATCAGAAAAGGTAAGTAAAGTACGTTTTTTATTTGCTCGTCGAATATTGTAAACAATCTTGACATTTCATAATTTAAAATATTGATTTTAAAACAAGTTAAAGACAAAGCTTAATTCAATGATGAACACTTAAAACTTTTTAAATCAAAAGTTATAAAAATATTGTTTATAATATTCCACTACCAAAGAAAAACGGAGGATAGTGCTAATATTGCCATCATTTGAATAAAATTGGTAAATATTTGCATTGATAAAAACACCAACGTGACGGACCAACTAATCACCTTATCCACGCATGTCCAAAGCACTGAATCACAAAACAACAAAAAATAAAAATAAACTTTACGAATTCTTGGTCAAACGTCGCGATGGCGTCCATCTGCTCAATGGCCAGGATGTTGTCGATCTTCTGCAGGTTCAGCTCTGTCTCGTACTCCGAGCGGTTCCTGTCGGCCACCTCGTGAGCTCTGTAAGAATTATGCAACAACGATTCAATAACGGTAGATATAAGGGAAAAAAACAGTATTGTACAGTATAGGCTATAAATAGGATCGCGATGAGAAGAAAATCAAAACGCGCGGACGTGGTCGCGGTAGACCGCTAGTGGATTAATATAGCATTTTACGGGATTGGTGAATTAAGTAAAATTTACCAAAATTTTATTTAAAAAACCGGCCAAGCGCGGGTCGGGCCCGCGCACTGAGGGTTCCGTACCACCCTTAACTGAATTTGGGGTCCACTTACTTCCACCTAGCGAAAATATCACAATATTTTTAGACACCAAAAATAACTTTGTTTTTCATAATGATTGTATGAAAAACAAAGTTATATTTGCGGTTGATGAAAATGTGCTATATCTCAAAAAGTACCCGTTCGATCTCGTTCAAACCAATTTTCTTTGAAAGTATTTGTTAAGATCTACATCACGTATTTTTTTCAAAATTTTCACTTTCTCAATTCAAAAGTTAGATGGGGGGACGCCCATTTTACCACTTTGGAAGCGTCCATCTCTCAAACGTTAGACTTTAAGAAAAAATGGTTTTAGAAACCTCAATGTCATTTTGAAAGACTTATCCCTTACGTATAGGTTTGAGTAAAAATTTTTTTTTGTTTTTAGTTTCATGTAATAATCATTTTCTTTTAAAATTTTTGTACCTGAATCGGAAAGCAGTAAAGAAGATACACCTATGTTCATTACAATAATTTGATTGAAACCTGTGTTGCCATCCTAATCTTGCGGCGCGCGCTCCTACGCACATCATTTTGAGTACTTACCTATTTTTTGCTTGTTTGAGAACCCCGTAAAGTAGTTGCTTGCGAGACGTCGTTCCCCTGACACTGAACTGACCTACCAGGGCTCAATTTTCGCGTGTGCTTTCCCTTAAACTTATCTGAAGACCTGTGTGACTGTGCCTGTGTCCTCGGTGATCACCTGCAACCTGGAAACCATCTACTAGCGGATAATAGGTGAGTCCTGACAGACAAAACCTCCCTTATATTTTTTGCCTACCACGTTGAATCCACTGCCGATCTCGAACATCTTTTGGTAGCAGAGCGTAGTTTATTTTGGACCTTTGCCTTAATAATAATTTTAAAATTAACGTAATAAATAAGCTTCCACCCTTTACATAAAACGTCTCATTCTATCTTAGTAATTATTATGAAATCTGCATTCCCCCTTTGCACGCGGTAGCCATCTTAGTTCCATTCATTTCTAGTAGTTACATAATGACGATAAATAAATAAATATCCAAATTCATCATTGTGTTACGGGGTGCGCGAGCGCATTTTAATTACTTGCATTCCTGCCTATTGTTGTGCTATTGATAACGTTCGCCGTCCCTCCGCCACGTGTGTGTTTACGAGCTATTTACGAGTTACGATTATTCCTTACCTATTTTATTCATTACACCTTCACCGAGCCGTCCTGCATTCCTTTGCCTTTTTGAAAATTACGTGTTGATTAATTACTATTGATTTTTGTGTAAGTAAGTACATACCTACTTCAAACATGCCTGATTCTGAATCGGGTAACGAGACCGTGAGGGCCCTACTTTACACGGACACGGCTGAATACCATGAGGCTATAGGTGAAATTCGTTATGTGAGTGATTGGGTTGATGATTCCCATCGCGTCCTTGAGACCTCCGTTAATCGCATGCGTGCGCGTCTTTCTGACCTCCCACTTATGTGTGATAAGTTTAGAGCTGCCTGTTCTAAGTTGTTAGGAAACCTTGACCCTGCTATTTATGAACAAGAATATGTTCAAATTAAAACCGAGATGCGCGTTATGAGGGACAAGGTAGATGACCTTAAAATAAGATTGGAGGAAATCAAACCCCACCAGTTCGAGTCTCCCCGTACTAGTACCCTCTTGAAGGAAAATAAGTCCATGATTGTTGACACCCCGGCTAGTAAATTACCTGACCTACCTATACCTAGATTTGACGGCCGTCCCGACGGATGGATTAGTTTTATAGACCAGTTTGATAGTGTGGTCGACAATCAGCCGACTTTGACCCCTACCTTAAAGCTTCATTACCTAGTCGGTGCCTTGTCTGATGAGCCCCGTAGGTTGATTCAGCACCTTAAGATTGAAGTGGGCAATTATACTGTGGCTCGTGACCTTCTCAAGCGTAGGTATCACAACCTTCGCGTCCTGGCAGATACGCATATCGCGCAGATAATGATGCTACCTAATATTTCACCTAAGTTGTCCGGCTTACGTGTATCGTTTCTTAACCCTCTTCTCTCAACTTACCGTTGTTTAGAACGATTAGACCTGCCTGTTAATCATTGGTCATATTTACTGGTACACCTATGCCTTGCGAAGTTGCCTTCTGAATTAAAATCCCGTTTTGAGCGTCGTTTTGGTGATGACCCTAATAAACTTCCAACCTTTGATCAACTTATTACCTTCTTAGAGGATGAATGTAGGCATCACGACAATGTAGGTAGTGCTTCGGTCGTCGACACTACTGCCTCACTTAGCACGAGCTCCACTCGATTCCTGAAATCTAACGCGCGGTCTCCGCCTCCTACGAAGACATTTGTTACGTTTGCACCCACACCGAAGTGTCACGTTTGTAATAGTACGTCGCATTACGTACGCGAATGCCCCGAATTTGTTCGCCTCCCTACACGTCAACGTGTCAATGTAGTTAAAGAGGCCCGTTTGTGTTATCGATGCCTAGATAAACACTCCATCTCTCAATGCAAGCGAGATTATCGCTGCAATACCTGCCGTCGTTCTAGTCATCATACGTTGCTGTGTTATGCCGATGACGCCCCCGTGAAGCATCAGCATGAACGCTCCTACCGCGACGTCGAAGCCTTACCTTCAAACTCGCCGAGGACGTCCCCGCCGCGTGACCTGACGGAACGTACTTTCCTACGCACTAGAGCCTATAACAGCTTTTCACCTCGTAATTCCCACAGAGCTTCACCCCCGCGTTCGGGCGGGCGATTTTCGCCTGTACCCAATAGTGATCGTGTTTATCACGCTCCTCCTCCAAGATCTCAGGATGAACGTGCCTTCCATTCAAAGCCAAACGATTCTTCACAATTCTGACTAGATAGCCTTCCTGTACCTACCCTTACTTCAGTATCACGCAATTCTGTTGTTCTTTTACCTACGGCCTTAATTCACGTTAAAACTTCGTCTGGATATTACGCAGAAGCCCGTGCCTTATTAGATACCGGCGCCCAAGGCTGCCTCCTTACTACAGAGTTTGTTACGGACCAAATGAACTTACCTATCACTCCTTCACATGTGCCCGTTCGTGGAATAGGTAATATACAGTCAGTCCATTCCCATGGAACTGTATCCCTTTCTTTTAAACCTGTCAATTCTACCCTACCTGTGATATCGACTACCGCCATAGTTGTCGACGTGATTGCTGGGTCCCTCCCGGAAGTCGATGTACCTAAAAGTGTTGTTACCCCTACCAAGCATCTACCACTTGCTGACCCCCTGTTTCATAAACCTGGTCCTATAAGTGTACTACTTGGAGCTGACATCATTGGCCGCCTGTTGAAGCCTGAGTTGTTTGTTTTACCTGATGGCCTTACTGCCATATTGACAATCTTTGGGTTCGTCTTGTCAGGCCCTGTTCATGGACGTCTTTCTGAAATGGAACCTCTTATGACTGGAGTCTCATTGTCCCAAATAGTGGAGAGGTTCTGGAAGATTGAAGAGGCCCCCCAGCTATCTAATTCAAACCCTTTGGACTTAGAATGTGAGACATTCTTCAAAGCAACCACCACTCGTGAGAATGATGGACGTTTTATGATTAGGCTCCCTTTTTTACAAGATCGTCCACTCCTCGGTGATTCTAAGGCCAATGCCGTTAAGCGATTTGGAAGCCTCGAAAGGCGTTTGCAAGGTAATCCTCATTTTCGTGAAAAATACATATCCTTTATGCGTGAATATATTGAGTTGAATCACATGTCCCTTTCGTCATATGATCACACCCGTGAACATTATTTCATTCCCCACCATGGAGTTTTTAAGAGCGCTGGTGGCAAAATACGAGTTGTTTTCGATGGGAGTAGCCCGACATCCAATAAAGTGTCCTTAAATCAATGTTTACACACTGGCCCTAAACTTCAGCGAGATATCTCCCATATCCTTACGAATTTCCGTATGCACGAAGTAGTGTTTGTTGCCGACATTCGTATGATGTTCCGCATGACCTGGGTACACCCCGAGGATAGAAGGTACCAACTGGTACTTTGGCGCGAGGACCCTTCTCATCCTCTCCTCACATACGAGCTTAACACCAATACGTATGGCCTTCGCTCTAGTCCTTATATTTCGATTCGGGTCCTTCTTGAACTCGCAGAACAAGAGCGGTTGAACTTTCCCCGAGCTGCTGAAGTTATTGAAAGGGATATTTACGTTGATGACTGTCTTAGTGGAGCAGCGTGTATTTCTTCTGCACGGGCCTTAAAATCAGAGCTTGAAGGGATCATGGCCGCTGGTGGGTATGAGCTTCGTAAGTGGATATCTAATAGACCCGAACTCTTGGATGATATGCCCCTAGACCATTTACAACTTCCTCACTCAATCGTAGATCAGGGTAATCCGCAGACTATAGCAGTGTTAGGTGTTCAGTACAACCCTGTGAGCGACTCATTTACCTATAAATGTTCCTATGATGCCTGTGATACAGTGATTACAAAGAGAAAGGTATTATCTGTGATTGCCCGAATTTATGATCCCTGTGGCTGGATATCTCCAGTCGTGTTTAAGGCCAAAGAGTTTATCCAACGTTTGTGGCTATCTGGCCTTTCCTGGGATGATCCCCTTACGGAGCCCCTCGCTTTAGAGTGGGCTACCTTTATTCAAGATATGACTAAAGTGAGCGAAGTGGCTATTCCTCGTCATATACTTTCTAGCGGTTTCTCCTCCTTATCGCTACATGGTTTTTGCGATGCCTCCGAGTTAGGTTATGCTGCGGCCGTTTATTTACGCGCAGAGTATACGTCTGGTAATTGCTCCGTCCATCTTGTTATGGCCAAGTCAAAGGTTGCACCCGTTAGGACCCGTTTAACAATTCCCAAGTTGGAATTGTTAGGAGCTACCCTCCTCTCTAAATTATTACATCACGTCGCTCTTTGTCTGCAAAGGACGTCTGTGTTGACTTCAATCCATAGTTGGACGGATAGCAAAATTGTTTTGTGTTGGTTGAAAACACCTCCCCACCTTCGTCAGACTTTTGAGGCAAATCGTGTTTCCCAAATTATTAATTCTCCAACATCTAGTCATTGGAGACATATTCCTGGCTATATGAACCCTAGCGACTGTGCATCAAGAGGCATGCCCGTCTCTAAATTGGTAGACCACACTCTTTGGTTTTCTCCTTCGTGGTTGACCGAGTCTCCTAATCAGTGGCCCGTGACTGCGGAACCTACCTCGAATAATGACCTCCCGGGACTACGTTGTTTAGTAGTGTCTGCTGAAGTTTCTCCTCCGGACCCTTCCTTTTTATTAGAGCGATATAGCTCCTTGAACAAGTTGATAAATGTAACTTGTTACCTAGGGCGGTTTTTATACCCTAAAACTTACTCCTCATTCCTGAGTACTGAAGAGCGTAGAGAATCTCTTATATATTTAGTGAAAATTGTGCAATTTACCTGCTTCAGTGATGAACTAGACCGTTTGAAGAGGGGTGATACAATCACCAACTCCCTCAGGAAATTAAGTCTGTTTTTAGATGACAGAGGCCTAATACGAGTGGGTTGTACTCTGACCTTCCTTATGACGCTAGACACCCCCTGCTTCTGCCTAAAAATGGTAATTTCGTGAATATTTTAATCTCCCATTACCATCGTGAAAATGCTCACGCAGGTGCGAATGCCCTTCTGGCTATTCTAAACAGAGAATTCTGGATCCTGTCTGCCCGCCGCGCTATTCAACATGTGATTTTTAAATGCCTTTCTTGTTATCGACTTAAAACGGCTGTCTCCCAGCCACCTATGGGTGATCTTCCTAAGGACCGTGTCACCGCGGCTAGGCCATTTGATGGTGTAGGCACTGACTTCGCGGGCCCCTTCTACACCAAAGTTCAGGCCTATAGAAATAAAAGGTTGGTTAAGAGTTACCTTTGTGTATTTGTTTGCCTCTCCACCAAGGCAGTCCACCTTGAGGTCGTGTCGGACCTAAGTACCGAAGCCTTTGTTGCCGCCTTTTCCCGATTCGTTTCACGTCGTGGTTTACCTCGCCTTATCCGCTCGGACTGTGGCCGAAATTATATCGGTGCACGTAATTACTTACAGGAGTTGGAGTCCTTCTTGTCTCAAAATCAAGCTACTATTGGTTCCGAGCTTTCCAAGCGCAATATTAACTGGGTTTTCGACCCCCCTGTCTGCCCCCACTGGGGAGGCCTTTTCGAAGCTGCTGTGAAATCGGCAAAATCCCACCTCAAACGCGTGATAGGAGAAACCCCTCTTACCTTTGAGGAATTAACAACTGTTTTTACCAAAATAGAAGCAGTTTTAAACTCGCGGCCTCTGTGTCCACTTTCTCCAGATCCTAACGACGTCGAAGTATTAACGCCCGGACATTTTTTGATAAGTCAGCCTTTAACCGCTTTACCTGAGTACCCTTATGAGAATGTTAAGCTTCATCGCCTCACACGGTTTCAGCTGATCCAACAACTTACGCAGCACTTTTGGTCTCGTTGGCATTTAGAGTACTTAAATACCTTACAGGCAAGGAATAAATGGACGTCTCCTTGTAATCCTCCCCAAGTTGGCGAACTAGTTCTAATAAAGGACGACAACCTCCCACCTTTGCAATGGCGCCGTGGTCGCATTGCTCATTTGGGTCAATTTCAACAAAGTCGATTTTTTTATCACTTCGGTGAACTTTTTTATTTTTAACATTTTTCGAATTCAAACTATGGTTTATGATACTTCTTGATGTTGTTTAGATCAATACGTAACGCCATCAAAATATCTTGATAAACTAAAAAGATACATTACTTCAAAGTTTTGATGCCACCGAAATGAAAAAACGATTCATCGAAATGAAATAACTCGCCCACCGAAATGACAACACTTATCCACCCACCGAAAACCTTTAACAAAATTACTTCTATACACTAAAACACGTGGTTCGTCGTGACTGCATCCGTGCGTTTTGATTTCACTCCATTCCTGTAGGTCGTAGCGTGATGTTTTACAGTATCCCGTATGTAGAAGTTAACCTTCTTTCAGAACTCATATATTATTATAACGAAAAAACAGCAATTCTCCCCGCGAAATTTAAGCGCCGTGCGCTGCACACAATACGGGTAATAAGCTAGACTACTGTGACTACAATTTTTCACTTTTTAATTTACTATTTATTATAAAATGTAACCTGATTTACAAATAAAGTAGGCCTTCGGCTATATAAACTCGCATCGCAAAATAAACAAGTTAAAAAAGTATTTGTATTAACAGTAGTCGAAAACCCATCACTAGATGACAATTTGGTAGATTTTCTAATGTACACAACTTGAAAAGGACATAACTTACATTTTTTTATATATTTTCTAATGACTGTCATTGTCTAGCATATCACCTATTTTAGGCTGGACCTCTATTTAAAGGACACCAAGTATAGCCAATAACCTTTTCCGATAAATGAGCTATCCAACCCTTTTTTTTAAATCGGAGCAGTAGTTCCTGAGATTAGCGCGTTTAAAAAGTTTTCGAACTAAGCGCTTCTTGTCAACTTTCATAATGCGCACAGCAAAAGAGTGGAACTCTCTACCCGCATATGTGTTTCCATCGGTCTACAACCCTGTTATTTTCAGAAAAAGAGTGAACAGGCTTCTTCTGGGTGAGCTCGCTTCATCGTCGTCCCTGTCTGTGCCTCATCTGGTATAGTCTAGAGACAAAAGTAAACCCATATCATATTAAAAAAAACTTTTTAGCTTAACAACACTACTAGCGGTTCTCTTTGACATTTTCTGTGCGTTTTGCTTTTACTCCGTTCCCGTAGGTTCCAGCGTGATGTTGGCATGCCTTAAAGCAGTTGCAAAACCTGAATCTGGTGCTTGGCTGCATGTTTTGCCATCTCCAAAGTTGGGTACGCTTCTCGACAACAATTCCTTAAGAATTGCAGTAGCTTTAAGACTGGGCAGCAAAGTTTGTGAACCTCATCGTATTTGTGGTGTGTTGGTAGATGAAAACGGCCACCATGGACTGAGTTGCCAAAGATGTGCGAGGCGGTTCCCGAAGCACCATTCTATTATAGTTTATTTTTGTTTTTATAGTGTTTTGTCACCATACAAACTTAATTGCCCGGATTGTGTAAGACACGGGGTTCAATTCCTCGTCTGTCACAGGTTCACAGTTGCTTTTTACAAGTGCAATTTATATCATTCTATAAATGAATATGTGCGTCGGGCCACGGTTTCCGTAAATATTCCTTGCGTCCTAGAGCCACCAGGCTTGTCCCGCATGGATGGTAAGAGACCAGATGACCTAACGTTGGTTCCATGGCGAGGAGAGCGTAGCCTCTTATGGGACGCAACATGCGTTAGACACATTTACTGAACCTGTTGAAGTGCTAGCTGAGCTAAAGTCTGAGTATGATTTTGTTCCAATCGCTGTAGAGACGGCTGGGCCCTGGAGAGATGAGGCACGCGAGCTTTTCAAAGAGTTGGGACAACGACTGAGGGATAAGGGTAATGATCCCCACTCTGGCTGGTTCAACAGGTTTCCATTGCTATTCAACGAGGCAATGCTGCTAGAAAAATGGGAACCTTTGGATCGGTCAGAGCGTAGAGTGGGAATCAATAGTAGTTATATGAAAATTTAAAGGGTCTTTTTTTCTGTGACATTTTGTAATAAAAGGACGACGTTTTCACTGAATGAATAATTTGTATCTTAAATTTAGTTCATTATGTATGTTCTATGTGTTCATTGTAATTTTCATTTAACACCGTAACGTGTTCATGAAGAAAGGGGCAGTAAGTTTTTTTTTTATATGATATAACAAAAAAATACAGTTTTCGCAATTATTCTTGTACCTGTACCATAAATGACATTGCTTTGTATCAAATTTCAAGATTCTAAGTTCACGGGAAGTACCCTGCAGGTAGGTTTTGATTCCTTTTCGAGTGTTGAAAATTTGGGGAAATTTGTTGATATTTACGGCAATAACGGCTGTATCTTTTGATTGCGTTGGCTTAGAAGTTTGATTTTTTTTACAGCTTTAAGGGACCGCAGAGCTTTTGATTAAGTTATAGCTTGATACCTCCACGTGTTCCTGAGCAAAAGGGTAGGGACAGACAAACAGACAAACAACGAAGTGATTCTATAAGGGTTCCGTTTTTTACCTTTCAAGGTACGGAATCCTAAAAAGGAAGGCAAAACAAAAATTTTCTTTCAAATTGAACCAGTAGTTTTTGAGATTACCGCGTTCAAATAAAAAACAAACAAACAAACTCTTCAGCTGTATAATATAGTATAGATTTCACCGGAATGATACAATGAAGCCATCGAAATGAGAAAAACAATCACCGATATGAACAATTTACGCACTGGAATTAATAAAATTCACCGAAATGATATTTTTTATCATTTCGGTGAATTTTGTTTCATTTCGGTGGTCAATCTAGGCCACCGAATCAACCGAAATGAAAACACCGATATTAAAATCAACGACATAATTTAACATAACAATAAAAGTTTTAAAGTCACAACGTTATTAATACCTCACTAATAAACGTAGTTTGGGAAGGATACCAATAAATATTTCATACATTTTATGGAGAATTGGATGACAATATATTCCAACCTGCGGAAATGAAAAATAAAATGTCCCATGTCACCGAAACCGACTACTTACTTTTTTGGCGGGAACACGGAGCAAGCGGCGCACGTCTATTTACTTTAAGCATTGAGGCGGCACTGGTATTTAGCGTTTTAGCGCGGTGGCAAGGAGCTAGAGTTGTCCCACGCAAAAATATTCTCGACAAACTAAAATTCACCGATATGAAAAGTCTTATTTGACCACATGCATTTTTACTTATAAGTCATTTAATTAAATAGATTAAATTATAAAATTATTATGTGATAGTACTATAACTATTCACGATTTAAATGAAATAAGCAATAATAACCAAAAGTTTTTACTATACAAGGGAAATTAGACAGAAAAATGGATTTGACCGCGCAACCGAAATGAAAAATATGGTGCTTCATCATTTTTTATTCCGTATTTAACGTAGTCCTAATCAAAAAATATTTATAGTCTCGTATACGGGATAACGCCTTCTATAAATAAAAAAATAAATAAGCCTCATTGTATCACTCTGCACTGCCGATTTCACTCATGCCGCGTAAAATTTGCTGTTCGGAAATTCACCCATTTATACCCTGGCCAAGACAAAGTTGTTCGCGTCGTTGATGTGAAAACTCCCACAGGTATCCTTAAGAGATCTGTGACGAAGCTGGTTCGTCTTCCAGTTTAGTATATAACTTTTCCTTTTACCCTTCCTTTCTCTCTCGTAAACACTTAACGTGTTTAGGGCGGGCGATATGTTCATTACAATAATTTGATTGAAACCTGTGTTGCCATCCTAATCTTGCGGCGCGCGCTCCTACGCACATCATTTTGAGTACTTACCTATTTTTTGCTTGTTTGAGAACCCCGTAAAGTAGTTGCTTTCGAGACGTTGTTCCCATGACACAAAACTGACCTACCAGGGCTCAATTTTCGCGTGTGCTTTCCCTTAAACCTATCTGAAGACCTGTGTGACTGTGCCTGTGTCCTCGGTGATCACCTGCAACCTGGAAACCATCTACTGGCGGATAATAGGTGAGTCCTGACAGACAAAACCTCCCTTATATTTTTTGCCTACCACGTTGAATCCACTGCCGATCTCGAACAACCTACCTACCAAGTTTCAGTGGTGTGATGCTAATAGTTTCAGAATAAAGTGGGTGTGACATACGGACGGACAGACAGACAGACAGACTTGACGAAACTATAAGGGTTCCGTTTTTGCCATTCGGCTACAGAACCTATGTGGAGGAGCTGGGATTTGAACCCAGGACTTTCAGCATGCGAAGCTACACCCCCAATGAGACACAACGACGAAACTATTCTTCGTTAAGTGACAGTCAAATATAAATGCTCAAAGCTTAGGCAAATATTTCAAGAATAATTGAAGGTCAGGTCATTAACAGCTAAGTTATTTTTTCGGTATAATTTATATTTTTTATTTATAAACTTGATTTCACAAATAAAACTGTACAAAAGATGGAATTAATATTAAAAGCATTATCTCATACCATTTGTAGTATGAAATGAGTAATATTATTATATTGATAATATTTGTTTGCACTGAGTGGGACTTAAACTACCTGGAAATTTAACGGATTTAGTTGGATCGCAATCCTTAGGACACACTATCAAAAAATAATGCTAGCAAACTCATGATCATTTTAAGACATATTTAACCATACCGAACACGATGGGTTCGGCAAGAGAAAACTTTACTTAAAGAAGAGGTACCCACTCTTTTTTTTCAATACTTTATTTTACCACTTTGGCGGGGAGATTATAACAATTATAATGGCATATTATCCATGCCAAATGACACTATCCTAGTACCTCAGGTCTTTGAGCTATACTGCGGATGGATGGTGAAAGGACAAGATGAGCAGATGGACATAGCGAAATTCTATTTTTTTTGTTCCTCGTTGAACTACGGAACCCTAAAAAAGAGTGCTTGGCGACGATTGAAGCTGCGCAACAAACGGCCGTGAGATTACAGCATCCAAAATTGTGCAAGGAAACTACAATTCTCGTCCTTCGTTCTAGGATCTAGAGCACAAAGACTGGTGAACGCTGCGTCGTGACGCGTGGAACTTTAGTCTTGTGATCGTAACGCACAACGCTGCGGTATGCGGAAGCGGTGACGGATACAAATCGTATAAAAAACGTCAAGAGTAGTCCCTTGTTCCGTCCTAGGGTCGTGCGTCCTCGGGTATGCTCAGCGGCGGAGACAAGCGAGGTGAAGTGAGAGTCCTCGATTGATTGAGATAATAAGGACGCTGTGTCGTGTCACGGCGTTTCAACCGTATACCGCAGCGTAGTGCGTTACGATCAGGGGCCCTATTTTTGAATCATTCGCTTCAAGATGGCGAGTGATTTTCGTTCGACGTAGTGTCAAAAGTCATAGAAAAAAAATCGTTTTCGAACGAAAATCACTCGCTTGGATATGGCGAGTGATATTCGTTCGAAAACGATTTTTTTTCTTCAAAAATAGGGGCCCAGGACACAAATGCTTTAGCTAGATTATGACTTCACTCACTGGTCCACTATGTCCTTCTGGTGCTGCTTGTTGACTTCGAAGCGGCGCTGCCTCTTGAGCGCCATCAGCTCGTGCCAGTCCTTAGCTCGTTGTATGACCTCGTCTTCGTCACGGCGCTTCTGCTCCGCTTGCAAGCGACGCTGCTCCTCGAGGAACTTGAGCTGTTCTGAACGCTCCTTTTGGATTACCGTTTCGATGACCGCGCTAGAATAAAAGGCTTGAATGAGAAATTAACTACTTAGGGTAGTTGAGTTGATACATCGTTTCAAAGGCTAGGACTTGTCAAGGCGCTGCAAGCCCCACACAATTTATTATATAAGAAATATTATCTATAGAAATACGACGAACTGTTCACAGTTAGTAATTATACCAACGTGTGTAAAATACCCACGTGGAAACTGTGATAAAATACCCACAGTTCGTCGTCACAAGCCAATGTACTAAGCTACTCTACAATTCTACATGCCGCATGCATGAGTGATCGGATTCACGCCTACTATTGAGGTCATCGCCGCCAAACCACCTCGAATGCCAAAATCGCTTGCACGTCGCATTTTGTTTGAAGCCTTGCCCGTTATTGTGTCGTGTGTGCAAGCCACTTTCGTTTGAGAGTGGTTAGGCGGGGGAGAGACCAGACCGCAACCGTACTTCAGGTCAGGAGTAGTTTAAGTCTTATTGGTCCGTGTTGAAAATTGTGTCTCACGCGTTTTACATAACACTTGTGACTTGTAGAACTTCGTGTTCGCTCGCTCGTCTTCAACCTAAAGACTATTTACTATCCACCTATCTCAAGATTAACACTATCTATCGGACCCGTACGGGCAATATCTCGCGCTTAACCACTTTTCAACGAAAATCGCTTAAACACACAAAACAAAAACGGGCATCACTTCAGACAAAAGACAACGCAAGATACGAGGTGCAAGAGATTTTGGGTTTTAAGGTGGTTAGGCGCGTGAGACCGCGACGGTTCCTGATAAATGAGCCGCTCTAGCTCTTTTTGCTTGCGTTTTACGTAACGCTGTTGTAGATATTCGTGTTGACTTGCTGGTCTTCAACATAAATACTATCTAATATCCACCTATCTTGAGACATACTCTATGCATCCATATCTACTATCCACGTACCTATCTCAAGAAATAGGTTACCTAACTATAAACATACCTGAGGAGTAGTTTCGGCGCGTCCTTGTTCTTGAAGATGGTGTCCCGCGCGCTGAACATCAGTCGCTCCTGCTCTTCTTGCTTGCGCTTAACGTATCGCTTGTAGAACTTCGTGTTCGCTTGCTCGGCCGCCTCGAGGCGAGCGCGGCGGATCTCCTCATTTCGTTTGTTCACATTCTAAAGAGGAAAAACAATTGAGGAACTAAGTTGCAGCCGTGATAGGCAGAAATAATCCATTGAGCGCCAAAGTTGTGGTAGTTGAGAAAAATGGGTCTGGAAAGCATATTTAAATTCGCGGACCACCGCCTTGCCACTTTCAAACAAAAACCACTTGCACACACGCACAGCACAAAAACGGGCGTCGATTCTAACAAAAGATGAAGTGAGGTGCAAGCGATATATTGGTTCTCCAACTAGTGTTATGGCCCATTTACACGAGGCCAGTAGCACTGGCGCCAGCAAATTAAGGGCGGTGTACTTAGTCCTACTTACTAGACCGTACCGGTACTACAGGGACAACAAACATTTTAACTTTATTACACAAAGAAAACTGAATGCACTTTTGCATAATTATTTAACAAAATTATGTGCACGCGAAAGGCTGTTTCAGAAAATTGGCCAAGGTCGAGATTCGAGACATAGTTCGAGATCTTTATTGTTACAAGAAATTACTTGCTTCTTACAAATCGTTATAATTTATTGAGGTGGAATGGAACAATAGGAAAGTAAGTATTATGTACTTACAAGTAAACTCTCGCTTTAGGTTCCGAATAAAATATTTCACCAAGTTATAGTAACACGGGTGCACGAAATAAGAAAAAAGTATTCACGTAGGTAGTTTCACCTACCTACCTACATTCCACATTGTATGAAAATATTAACAGATTTCACAAAAAATATTCAAAATAGCAACTGCCTCCTACTAATAATACGTCGTACCAATATATTTCTGATTTCTTCTCACCTCCAAGGAGTTGGGCCACGACTTCGTCATGGCTCGGCTGGTGGCATCCAGGAACTGTACGTACTCTCGCCGCCGAGCCACCTCGGGATCTTCCTTATTTTCGTCCGTCCATCGCTCGATGCGTTTTAATTCATCTTTGGACAGCACCAGCGGCATGATTCTTCCAAAAAAATCTAGTAAGAAGATTTTTTATTCAATTTGGAGGGAAATTTGCCGTAAATTTTCTTGTGCAAAAGAAAGGAAAGAGTTTTTTTTATTAGCTGGGTAGCGGAAGCCGGCCGGCCGGACTAAGGCGTTTGAAAATATAAGCCAAACAATAACTCACCTTCTTCAACCCCACGATTATCCAATTAAATTATAAATAAATGTTTATTCATTACGCAAAATAACTTGATCTAATAATTTTTGTATTTATTTTTGTATTTGACAGAAAATTGACAAAGTGCCGCTTTTTCTCAACCTTTTTGATCTGATAGCAAAATGAGAAAAGTCTGAAAAGAGGTTCTTAATTGTTATTTTGAGAACCAATCTAATAAAATCCCTAAAGTTATCTGCACCTAGATCATGATGATACCGCGACCGCAACAAACAACGGAGATATTTATTGAATTTCGTGTTGTTATGGTGACAACTTTGTTTGAGAAATACAATACAAATCATTAGATGAAAACGAGCCATAGATGAATCTTTGATTTTATAAAAATATTTAGTAAATAAGTAATTTCAAACATAATTACATATGGTAAAAAGTCGAGGTCAAGTCGTACGTAAACTCGTAAACGCCATAACATTTCCGAACGAAAAAAGAAACGTCAGCTGTCAGTTGTCAGTTAAGAATATTTACGTTTTACGTACGTCAGCCACGTTGGAAGTGCCAACTCGGTGTTTTTATGGTAAATAATATTTTTCACTGCGAGATCTGTTAATTTCTTAATCTAAAACTCAATTTTAAAACCTTACACATCATCAGAAACAGTTAAGGTGCACCTTAAGTCCGTAGTTTCTTTGTGGGACGCGTTCCAAAAGTGTGACATAATTGTGTGAATAGTTGCGGTTTGTTTTAGTTGGTATAGTGCGTTAGTGGTTCAAGATGAAGCTGAAGGAGTTAAAGAAGACCGTGAACATGAGCTGGTCGCCGGCGGGCGCGTCGCCGGCGATGCTGGCGGCCGGCTCGGCGGCGCAGCAGGTGGACTCCTCGTTTAGTTCCTCTGCGCAATTGGAGATCTACGGCCTGAACTTGGAAGACCCCGGCTTCGATCTCGAGCTCAAGTCGAGTCTGACAACACAGCACAAGTACGATTTTTATCTACTGACAGTGAGATCTTATAAGAATCACTCTAGTCTTGTATGACTTGACTGAAAATTCATGCAGGTTCAAATACCCTGATAAGAAAATGTAAACAAATCGGGAACGTAAAACAAGTTATTCTTATTTCTTCCTTGTGTTCCCTGGCCTATTCTTGTTGCATTATTTTAACTATTTTGTTTGTTTCCTATAGGTTTCATAAGTTAGTATGGTCAGACGCAGGCATGATCGTTGGTGGCTGTGATGGTGGCCTGCTTGAGTTCTACAGTGCAGACAAACTGCTCAGCAACTCTAGTGATGCACTTGTCGCAAGCAGTAATAAACACAATGGTAAGATTTGGAAGGTGTTAATTTCATATGAGTTATATACTTTTCCAGTTAAAAAACTAAGTTAAAAATGACTTCTCCAGATCAGAAACTAGAGGACTTATAGACTGACCCAATACAGATTTGAATTATTGTCATTTAGCTTACTTTCAAAGTAGGTGCCTACTGTATTTGTATGTTAAACAATGAGTGGTTTATAATCTATATAAATAAAAATGAATTGATGTTCGTTAGTCTGATTAAAACTCCAGAACGACTGGGCCGATTGAGCTGATTTTGGTTTTAAAATGTTTGTCGTAGGCCAGGGTAGGTCTAAACGGTGAGCAAATAAGGAAAAATTGCGAGAAAGATAGAGTAAAACGACAATTCCATTTTCCCTTATAAAAGTTGACCACTTACTTTCTGTCAAACATTTGACGGTATTTGTAGTCTCGGTTCCACTCGAATTGAAGAACGCATTAAAACAAGACTTTTGAATCGACAACATAATATCAACCTTGCTCATAACATCATGTATTTAAATTTTAAAATATAAAAATAATGAATGGGTTATGTTTGACGTTGTTTGACATGTTTGACGGGTGCCAATCTTAACAAATTAATGACAGGCAGGTATACGTTCTGCAAATACTGCCAACATTGTAATAAGACTCCAGTAGGCCTAACATGCATGACACACTATTACTTTCGATCGACATGACAAAATTAGTCGATCTATGCTATTTTATCATATTCCTTAACATGCCAACCACATTGGACAAATTTATCCACAACGATAACGAGATATGTCAATTTCTAACCATACACTCAATTTTATGTCAGATTTGGCTCAGAATCATAGAGAAAGAAAAAATCTTCGCTTTAAAAAGAGCGTGCTACTTAGTGAAATTCTATAGGATTTGACAGCGAAAGACCTTATGACAGCGAGACCGTTTTCTAAGAAATAATGGATTTAGTGGATACGTCAAGTTTCCGTCTTTGGAATTTTTGAAAAATTATGAATGGATATAATTATAATTTAAGTTTTGTATAACAATTTCAGATGAAATGACTTGTGCTTTCAGCAACTGTGAAGTGCGCCGAGGATACAATCCCGAAAATCATACTTTCCACCAGTAAATATGAATCATTGATAAAATTTTTAATTCCAAATTTTATTAAATTTGTGAGTGAAATCGACTCCGATGCCAAATTGTACAGTAAATTTAGGACTTCCTTTATGATTTGCAGCCATATATCAAAGTGTCCAATAGATTAATTCAGGTATTTTCAGTAAAATAAGAAACCGTTTCTTTACACTAGGGCTTGACTAAATGATGACGTCATCAGTATCGATAAATTTTTTGACTGTTTTTTTAAGGTAACCGTAATTCTTGCACAGCTTCTTCTCAGCACTGGCCCACACAACTGGCCCGAAGCTGTGCTGTGGTAAGGTCTATGTTGGAACGTGTATAAGTGCTTCTAGCAAGTCTTCATACATAAATAAATAAATATGTAATTTAACAAAAATGAGGTTGTCTTGTTTATCAAATAAAAAGTATTATGTAATTAAAAGTGCATTAATTTAATTATTTTTGTTTCAATTTACATGATTTATCGTAACCTCGTCGATAAAACTTGGACCACCATAAGATACACATCACTATTGAACGCACACATGTAAAGTAACTTTTTGGTTACGCTGAAAATCCGTGTTTGTCATTCTATACTATACTACTTTCTATGCTCAGAATGATCAACTTGACACAATGACAGATTGACTCGATATTGCCCACAGATTAGTAAGAGTATATCAAATATTGCCCACAGATAAGGAATTCAAATTAATAAATATGTTAGGGATAAAAAATGTTCCACGGGGACTTTCTTTTTAATATTTTTACACTTTATTGTTTTTTGAGAGCCGAGGATAAAATATGGCACGACTCAGTCATATATTTTTGCTCTAAATATGTTTTTTTTTATTTGTCGTCGTCGCTAATGGTGGACGATAATGTTACACGGCGAAATGTCAAAATTCGATAAAAATATGTGTGGCATGTTAGGGTTCAATGATAATTTTGTCATATTTCGAATTTTGACAGTACGACATGACTTTCATGGCAGCCATGTTAGCAACTGCGGGTATGTCGATTTTTGACAAACAAACGCGCTAAAATGCCTCGATAAATTTATCACGGCGTGCATCCTAGGCCTGCTGGACAGTTTTTATTTTTGTTCTGCCGTTCCATCCACTTATTACAAAAGGGACAATGCATTTTAAGGAGTTGAAACTATAAGTTCACTATAAGTTCTGTTTTTACATTTGAACAATCTTTTCTTCAAAAGTTAGGTGACAGTGACACTGACAGTATTGCCAGATTACTAAACTACTATTAGGCCGCCCCAACACGAAGTGATACGAAGTTCACCGGGTCATCTATATTAAATAGATATTTTAGAGATAGACATTTGGATCATGGAAATCGGACGGAGGAGGCGAACCTGGTGTGCTGTTAGGAACCAGCTCAGGTTCGATCATTTAAAAAACTTACTTCTTAAAGGACACGGTCGTATCGTGCCCCAGAGTCGTTTTATGTTTTATTAAAGAAAAGCATTAAGAGACTTGACTATATCATTTTTCAAAAAATATATTGAATTTTTAATACAATATTGTTAATTTACTTTGCTTTTATCTAGCGGCATATAAATCTACAAAAAAATAGGACAACGATTGAATACAATTTCCTGTCCCCAACAATTGTTGTGTTTGGCAGAAAATAGCGGTTTCGAGCACTTATTAGCAAACTGACGACCGCTTAACGAAATGGCATATTGTGTCATAGAACTGGCAGTTAGTTAAATAATTAAGCGCTCGCAATCGCTATTTTAAGAAGGAAAATGACATTTGCCTCCCATAGGTACTAACCTTTAAACCTACTAACCTCTTCCTAAAACTTGAAAAAAAAAACTGTGACAAGGAACTCCTTTTCATTGGCTATTGTTTGCGTCATCGTAATTTTCACGCGTTACGCACCCTAGCGGGGCAGTTTTCTATGTTTTAGTTTTGGTGGCCTAGATGGCGGTTTTTCGACACAGATGGCGCTATGATCTAGAAAGACCTGTTCTAAATAGTGTGCAAGAGATTGACCCCACACATTTTATTTCGTTTCATGTGAAAACCCCGCTATTTACGGCTTATATTATTTTAAAAGGCGAAGAAACGAACCCATAAAATTAGTTTTGGTCGTGACGCATGGATTTTTACTTTTGGGGCAAGCAATGTATGGCGGGTCGACCGTGTCCTTTGGAAGTGACAAATTTCCATTTTTATATCAATTTGTGCTTTACTTTAATTTTCTGTAGTTTTGTCATATTAATTCGTTTTGTTCGGCTTGAGTTTTAACTACATTTTACATCAATCTAAGTAAGTGGTACGAAGTTCACCGGGTCATCTAGTGTAATATAAAAGCTTGTTCTTATGATAGTCATAAATTATTGTCTTATCACAAGAGATGAGGAAAAAGTTATGTAACAGTTTATCAGTTTGACCTATTTATAGGAGGCAATGAACTATCTAGTTATTGTAACAGCAACTTCAGATATTTTTGTACAACTGTATTTTTTTTAAATGAAAATAAAGGTACAAAAGACTTTTTATAATGGCTGGGTAAACTATTGAACTAGTTTCATTTTTAATTGAGTAAGCACATTCCTATTAGTTAAGCACTGCAGTGGTTAGTCATCAATTAATTTTACTATAGAAATATGCTGGAATGGCATAAATACAATGATGTCACACCGCTATTTTACTTTAATCAAAGATGTCACATAATGTCTTACGTATTAAAGAAATGTTAAGAATGTCAATCACACAAACCTTTCCAAGTTGTAAATAATCTCTGTAATATCCAGGTCATGTCTCCGCATTAGACATTAATCCTTACCAGAAGAACCTTCTCGCATCTGGAGCGTCGGAGAGCGAGATCTTCATATGGGACTTGAACAACACAAGCCAGCCCATGGCGCCGGGCAACCGCAGCCAGCCACCAGACCATGTGCAAGGGCTTGCATGGAACCAGCAGGTAATCATCAAGTTATAAAAATAAATATTATATTTAAGTAGATCCATAGAGGGCACAATGTGTGGCAAGAAATGAGCTGTGGTTGGTCTGCTGTCATTTGTCTAGAGATTAGTGGCTGTGTGGAACTATAAAGTTAATCAAAAGCAAAGTAAGTGGCAGATGAGACTGCTTACACTCATAGGTATTAATTTTCCAAACAAATCTGTTAAGACAATCATTGTTTTGAGGATCTCAAGTTTTTTAGTATGTAATCCTTATTATGGAATGCTTTGGATTGGCCAGGATTTCGTTTTTCGTCGTAAATCAGTGTTCTTTTTTTTTTGCAGGTGCAACACATTCTTGGATCAACTTTCGCTACAAGATGTGTGGTGTGGGATCTCAGGAAGAATGAACCTATAATGAAACTAAGGTACTGCAAATTTTTGTAATTATTTAATGTCAGCCGCATGTTAGTCTGTGAGAGAATTTTTACATACTAACTGTGATATTCAATATTAATTTATTTGCAGAAAATACATAGTAGTGTTTCAAATAGTTAAACATGTACTACATATGCACACCCGGTATACATATTTCATACATGTGAGGCACTGAATGTTTAATTAAGGTAATGGTAGCTAAATTGTCAATAACTTACTCTAAAATATGTTGCAGTGATGCGACGTCTCGCACGCGGTGGCGGTCATTGGGCTGGCATCCGTCAGTCGCCACGCAACTATGTATTGCTTCCGAAGATGACCAGACACCCGTCATTCAGTTATGGGACCTGCGGTAAGTTTTCTAAGGTTTAAATTGTAATAGTTCTCGTTCTTATATTTGGTGGTTGGCAAACTATATACATAGCTTTTGCCCAATTAAGGGTGACGCAAAAGTCATCTCATCTATAGTGTTTTGCTTCTGGGCAATAACTGTCACTGGGAAATTACTATCTTGTTTCCCCTACCCTAAACAATACACAAAACCAAATTAGTTTGACAGTATCAATATGAATGGTTTTTCAAAGACGCGGCGGCATAAAGAACAAGCCTATAAAACAATCAATTATAACTCAGGCCATAATTAGACCCACTTGTTTCTTTTCCAAAAACTACAAAAAGACATGATGAAGTAATCTTCTCAACTATTGACTGAAGAATATTTCTTTCTTTTACCTCCTCCATATGTTTATCTAATTAACACGTTCCGGGACAGTGAACGGGCGTGAAAACAATAAAACATCTATTGTGTCTGGAATAGTGTCCCGGAACGTGTTAAACAGTTAAGCACAATTTTCGATTTTAACTTTTATTTCACTTAAATTTTACCTATGCAGGTTGGCAGCATCACCCCTGTTAACACTAGAAAACCACCAGAAGGGCGTGATGGCGCTCTCGTGGTCCAGACACGACAGCGACTTGTTGTTGTCAGCCGGCAAAGACGGCAGGATCCTGTGCTGGAACCCTAACAACACTACACAACCGGTGAGATTTGGGACAATTTTGACGACACGTTTGGTGCAGTGGTTAGCGCTCCTGACTACGACGCCAGTCGTTGCGGGTTCGAATCCCTGAAGAGGCAAATGTTGATGTGATGAGCACAAGCATTTGTACCTAAGTCATGGACGTTATTTGTATTTAAGTATTTATGGGAGCGCCTCGGTGATATTCTTTGTCTGGTATTCATTACACAAAGAAGAAAATTCCTTACTTCGAAACCAGACAGTGAGTGTGTTATTTGGCGCATATTTATTTATTTATCGGTGATTGAACTCAGCTTTGTATCCAGAAAAATATTATTTATGCTACTTTTTATTTGGTTCAAACGTGATTCGGTCTCGCGAGTCTTTTGAACAAGCGTTTATTTATACCATTAATACGCAGTGTAAAAAATACCTGTAAACCTGTAAACTGTCAAATTCAAATTCAAATTCAAAATCTTTATTTCAATTTAGGTCATGATATGACACTTATGAACGTCAAAATATACAATGAAAAAAAAAAAATGTGCCCTGAAAGGGCCGAAACATGTCTCCTTATCTTTTGGGCCCTACCAGCGCTTCGAGACAGAACACAGACAATTAGGCAAGTGCTGAGAAGAAACGCCGGAACAAACTCAGTCACCACTAGCTGCCGTAGAATCAAAATCATCAAAGGTAAGTACATCAGTCGGTGCAGGCTAGACGGACCACACATTCGTGTCGTTTAGATAGTCTTGAACCTTATGGCATAAGCCTTTAGGCATAAGCGTGTTTTTAACGTGTTTCTTAAATTTATCAACCGGCAATTCGACAAGATTGTGTGGTATATTATTAAAGAATTGTATACAATTTCCCATAAACGAATTACTAGTTTTAACTAATCTGAAGTTAGGAACGACAAGCTTGTGTTTATTTCTTGTGTTATATGGGTGAATGTCGCTTTTCTTCATGATTTCTTCTTTCTGTGTTATTGTTATAGATATAACTGTGGTTACTAATTCATGATTAAAAATGAGCTTAAAAAATATTCATCTTACAGGGAGGTGAACTAGTAATGGAAGTAAGCCAGCAACGTCAATGGGTGTTCGACGTGAGCTGGAGCCCGCGCGTGCCCGGCCTGCTCGCCAGCGCCTCCTTCGACCAGCAGCTCGCCGTGCACAGCGCCCTACCCACCGACCGGCCTGAAGTGGTCAGTGTATTCTCATCCCTACTCATCATCATCTTCATTCTCAGGACTTTGGCTGCGTTTGGCAGAAAATTGAGACTGCGAGCGGTAAAAGTTTGCAACATGGCGAATTTTGACAAATTGTACCCTAGAACTGTCAGTTAGCTATTAAGGCTAATGCGTGTCTTTCTACAAAAACTGTAAGCGCTCGTAATCGCTATTTTCTTGCTAACACAGTCGTTTTACAGTGACTGGTTGCGAGCGGCTTGCATCCAAAGTGTTTCAGCGAGATCGCTGGTCAAAAGCGCAGATGGACGACCTTCTAACAATGGACGACAAAGGGTCTCCAATCTAGACCTTCTTTAATTCAGCGACCATCAATTCTTTGCGATGTGCCCTGCCTATGTCCACATGTTCACTAGTCTGAAAGAATGCTATACTTACTGATGATTCGATTAAAAAAACATAATAGTTCCCCTAGCCGATTTCTACTTCGGTGACATATTATAGTGCACAAACGTGTACGCAAACACAGGTACACTCTCTATTCCTTTCACTCTCATAGTCGGATGGGACAGCAATCTAACACGACCGGAGAGAGATCAGGCGCAGGACCAACTTTACGGGCTTTACGTGCTTTCCGAGGCACGGGGGTGAAATACCGCCAACTTTCAAACTCCGGGCTACCCTGAGAATTTCTAAACAGAAAAACCCAGGTATATATTTTCGGCCCGACCCGGGAATCGGACCCGGGACCTCTTTGCGCAGCCGTCGCTTTAAAATGCGACCCTCTCAACGCTGCGCCACCGAGGCAGTTAAAAAAACATACTTCCCATATGAATGTATACACTTCAATAAGTTAATTGAATGAATGATTCCACATTTTCCCAGACAAGCCAGTCCCAAAACAACATAATGGAGTCGTTCGGCGGGATCGAGTCTTTCAACCAACTACCCGCTGTTCAGAGAGAACCACAGAACGTGACCCAAGCGCCGCGGCATCTGCCGCAACCTGCGCGAGCGCCTGCGTGGTTGAAGAGACCTGTTGCTGCTAAGTTTTCTGTAAGATACATTTCATACACTTTAGAAAAAATTGTGTTAGTTAAAGTCCGTATTTCTTTAAGTCTAATATTGTAAGTCTTGACATTCCTTTTTAATGAAATAATTCATTTTAATATAAGATCGACACGAAACTCACAATCTAAATATGTGAATCATCGTTAAACACTCATTTTTTTTTATTAAAATAGTTAAATTAATTTTATTCACCGATAATATTTTAAAAGTTATAAAAAGATTTTTTCAATATTTGACTAGCAAAGAAACACAGACTACACCACTTATAACTCGAGAACCGTCAGATTTGTCTTGACCCAGCATAACAATTAGTTACTTCAATGTTTTCCGAAACATAGAAACCAAAACTCAACCGACAAGTGTCATTGACACCGCCTTATTGACTTTAACGATCCAAAAACACTGGGTTCATATTTTGCTTGACAGTCATATAATATTGTCTTCTATAACTTTCGAGCAGTTCTAAACTGCTATTTATGTCTAGTTAAATATCGTGAATCACGCTCTTTAATGCACGGTTTGCTAAAATCATGGATGTTAAATATATTTAAGTATTTATGGGAGACGTCCTCGAGAGTATTTAGCGAGTTGTCTGGTACTTCGTACTACAAGGAAGTAAATTCCTTACCACGAAACCAGACAATTGGTGTGTTGTCTGGCGCATATTTATTTATATCTTTTTACAGTTTGGCGGCAAATTGGTGACGTTCGAGAAATATCCACAAGAAGCCGGTCCACAGAAACTAGTATACATTAGTCAGGTAAGAACTACTTTTTTCTTTTCTTTCTTAGAACATTTAAATAATGAAATCAATATTAAATAGCGGCTGGTATCTTGTTTGTAGGTGGTCAGCGAGCCAGAAGTGATAGAAAGAGCGGCTGAGCTGGACGCGGCGTTGGGCTCCGGACTGAACTACGATCCACAGGCCGCTGAACACCTTGCCGAGTAAGTTTTAATCTAAATGACTATGATTACTAAATAAACTAGTTACTAACGCATATTACCACTTCTCTGTGCTACCCTCTGACTTGGATTATATTATTTATTGAGCCCGTAGTGTCCCACTCAGGATAAAGCCGTCCCTACCCCTTTTCCACTCTCCTCGATTTTTGGCAACTGCCTGCCAGGCCCTGGATTAACTAACTTAAAAAAACTAGAAGTTCTATGAGCATTTTTTTCCGAATTCTTTAGTTTTTCGTCAGCCCATGTATGTAATACGGGTGTAAATTAAAACAAAATACGACGCGAGGTGCGAGCGAGTTTGACTATTAAACTGGTAATGCGGCAGTGTCTACGTGTACTACACACTTAAAAACAACATTCTGTAGACTTATTGTAAAGAGTAGGGGAAACTTGTAATTATAATCAGAAGTACGTTTTATCTAGATACTGCCGCGCGCGAGGCGACGCAGCGACAGACCAGCACGACCGCTACACGTGGTTCTTCCTCCGAGCCAACTTCCTGCCCTCCTTCCGCTCGGAGATACTCAACTTGCTAGGTAAGCGAGCTAGAAATGATAACAAGATGAAATAGGAAATCAAACATTTGCACACGCACTGTATTCGAACCAGTAACCATTGGCTAACCCGGCAACGCTCTTTTTAATCGAGCTACCGTGCTGATACCCCACCTGTGCAAAATGTCTGACCTCTTATGAATACGTAATAACGCGAGACGCCAGCGCCATCTGCCACAGTCTGTAGACGATTTGCTTGCAACAGTAGGCCAAGTAGTTAATCATTACATTACAGAATAAATTCAATTTGAAAATGATGACGCTTCGCTATCAATGGTTTTATGAATATGTAACACTCACAGTGCCATTTCTATTCTAACAAAATCAAATAAGAAATCAGCCATAGGTTGCAGGTTCGAATCCAACTCGTGTGCATATTTTTGATTTCTTATTTTATCTTGTTATAATGAAAAATAACACTGAGTGTTAAATATTCATAAAACCAGAGCTAGAAATTTATTTATAACTACATATAGAACTTGCAATAGCGCGTGACGATATGCTAGTCACCGCCTGAGGCAAGTGAGGGGTGAGATGGGGTAGTAAACGAAATACTTTGTAAAAACTTACGAGGTAAGCGAGCTGATAAATAGCTTGTCTAAAATTGCTCGGTAAGTGAGTTTTATGGAACTTTCTAAGTAGGCGAATTAGGAAGCTAGCTTGTATAGTAAAAGTTAGGTAAGCTAGCGAGTAAGTAAAGTAAGATTAGTCTTTGATGTGATTACTTCTGGGTTCCACTTAGTTTTAGGAATTTTCTAGTGTTGATACCTAAGAGTTAAAGATATTTTTAGTTGTTTAATTTTGCCTGCTATTTAGGCTATCTAAAAATATTTGTGTTGTGTACAGGATTTAAGCAAGACGAGATC
>CAUZXH010000008.1:0-12246 GCA_963584085.1 Pyrausta aurata | reverse complement strand
TAAACTGCCATCACGCTCACGCAGCGCTTTAGCGAAGACGCTTAGATCTTTATTTACGTTCCACTTTCATTGCTTCTTCTCCTTCATTTCCACTTAGATCATCTTGCGCATGTAAGGATTCGCTTAGTACTGTTTTAAATCACAGTTCTGTCTCCCTCAAATGCAAAGAGACAACTTTGGTTTAATCTAGAAACAAGCTAATCCTGAATACGCAGGCGGGATTGTAAGCACGACCCAACAACTTAGTCATACGAAGCTAGCACAATATTGTCCTGTGGCCTTTTCAATCGGTCAATTCCTCTCAAATACTATTGTACCTACCCACTATTGCTTCTATCCTAGTGCCTTACCCATGTAAACCATGTCCTATTATTGTTACAATTCATTAGATTCATGATATAAATGCAATGATATTTAAATCTTTACACCTATTATGCATTATGTATCGCACATTTGAATTATATTCTCACTAAATCAAAAATGTATATTGCTCATCCAAAGTCGCTTTTATAATTAAGGAGAGATCACTTTAAAAGTGATAGTAATTTAATGCGATTTCTGTCCATATAGGTGTTACTCGTGAACTAAGCTTAGCTAAAGAAATAATCTGAAGTTAAATTTACACGATTTATTTAGATGTTTCTACATAAGAATTTTCCGTAAAACTAATTTCTATTGTAAGGACATGTTTTATTAAGTCGAACTTAGAAATAATACGCGAGACTAACATTATTTCTACGGTCCAGCTATCGAAATATTATGACTAATAAATTATTTCCTGTGTGCTAAATTACCTCTTAATTTTCAGCCTAATGTTAACGATAGATATTTATTATATCTAGAATAATTTCTAAAATATTATATAAATGTCTGACCTAATGTAACACCTGTCTATCTGTGTTTAAAACTAATCGATTTACTATAGAACAATATAATGTACATTTAAAATCTATTTTATATTATACATCGTTAATATAAACATTAATTTTAATTACATATTTATTACATAACGCTGATCTATTTTCGATTGTGCTTATCCGATGTCATTAAATTTTAATCGTACATTATTTAATATTAACAAGGCCTATCTAATTGTGCTACAAAATGTAATTCAAAATGTTTCGAAAATAAAATGTTTACTATAAAAATAAATGAAAGTGTCTATATTTTGAACACCTAGCCGAGGAGGCCTAAATATACAGCACGAATTATATGGGGAAGTTTCCCTAGCCAGTCTTATCAGTGAATTTAAATAAAACTTAAAATTATTGGTACTTTTATTAAAGTAAAGAAAAATACAAGTGTCAATTAGTAGACATTGCTCGCATAGCAAGTCTGAAGGCTTGAAACTGTTCGAACGAAACATAGGAATCACATCTATAACCATGCGAATGCATTCACGAGGCAATCAACACAACAGATATAATTTATCATAACTATCACCCTAAAAGTAACCTTTCACATGATTGAAAGTGTAGTACATTATTAGTAGTAGTAACTTACATAGAAACAGTATGTAGATAAAGTTTTGTAAATTGTTCAAACTTGGTATAAACACCCGAATTTTTTTTCTCGAAATGTTCATATAAAAATATTTCATATTTAAAAATACAAGTCAATTTAGCTGTTTTCCTACAATGAATATGATAGTTCCTTTTTCAGATGCCCGGACGTAAGTACATATAGGTATATTCCTAATAAAACAATGCTTATTGCAATCTAATCCTTAATATTTCAAACATTATAAAAATACATTAAAAGGTACGGTCGTGTTTTTGGAATGAAATATTTCCCTATAATAAAGTATAAACTAATATAAAACGGGCATCTAAAGTTACTGAGACAATGGTTCCTGTATTACTCGTAGAATCGTATTTACAATGAAGGAAACAGAAAATAACATCACAAATTAAACGATTACAACTGACAATAATTTGTAGTTTTCAAAACGCGCACGGGTCCGGAATCAAAGTCCACGCTACACAAATATGTCCAAAAGAAAAAACTATTCTAATAACCTAAGTAAATTAAAAGGAAACAGACTCATAAGAAAACGCCCAATAAAATGTACCCGAACAAAAATGGTCAGTAATCGTAGCTCACGAAGACTGAGCGAAGTTTAAAAATGTTTACTTATTTCATTTGATATGTTAATATTTTAACATCACGTCTAAAAACTAGGTAAACTATTTTGGACTTGAGAAATGCTTTCATGTTTACATTATTGTAAACACTAGTCATACATCACATCAAGCCAAGTAGTCTTCTCTGACTAAATAGAAACAGGGCGTTTCTTATGAATCAGTTACATTAAAAACCATTTACAAACTCAGTGATTGCATAGAAAAAGATATAATATTTTACAGTATACCTACAGCTCGAAATACATCATACGCGAAACGCAAGGACGTCGGAAAAGAAATGAATCTCCAAGCGAACCAACGCATTCTTCAAACATTCGACTCATAGAAATAACAGGAGAAGGTATCAAAAGTTTAGTACAAATCAACAGTATATAGGCTAACGCTTGTGTTGGTCTATTTCCTTACAGTGCATTACTTTTAGTAAATGCGAAGTTTGAATCGTCTATTAAATACATCTCTTGGTGAAGCTTACCTAAAAACTTTTCCATTGTCATTTTTAAGTTTAATTATTTATAAATTACGACCGATTGTCTTCATCTTCAAACTTTTGCACAAATAGTGCATGTAGGTACTAAAATAGTAAATACAATTACCATATTCTAAATAAAGGGTCTAAGTATGATCTCTGACGGAAAAGCTGTTCTTCAAACACAAATTTTAGATTAACCGTGAAAGCAATTGCATTTCAGCAGTAAAATTAGCAAAAACGTTTCATATTGCCTAAAACCAGTCCTATAATGTGCAGGTGTTATACGTTGTAACGCAAATCCGTATATTCGGATCAAGCCATCTCTATCGATTACGCCAACGTGAGCTTGCGAATGAATGCAATGGCCATATTCAAAAATATAGATAGACGTTCATACACGGAAGGGGCTCAGAAATCGTCAAGTGTCAGGTTAAAAAAAAGTTTGTTTTGATACCTATCCCCTGGCGGTGGAGCAAGTTCGATGCTCGGGTCGGGCGGCGGTCACTCGCTAACGCCGATAGGGATGGTACGACGATGCCGATGCAGTGCCCCCGGATGATGTCCCGTGGTAGCTCCGTTTCGATGACCGTTGGTATCCATCCCCAGAGCCGCCTGTGTACTCATAATCATCGCCTGCACCCAAAATCGTACACGTTAATATTGAATAGCACAAATGACTAAACGAAGCAACGTTTTTAAAGCAGAGAATATTTTTATTTTTTTAAGAAAAGTTATTGGAAAAAAAGTAATATAAAACTTACCGCACCACGCACCACAATCCAGTCACCAGAGTTTTAAGATACCTACTTTTTACTAGCATTAGTAAATGATACGATTTCTACTTGTAATAACAAACAGTTTGTGATTAACAAGTCTAAATATGCTCTATCGTATAATTTACTGGTATTCAAAATGTTATTACCTCACTCCCACAACTCTAACGAACTACTTTATATCTTGTAATTAAATGTTTATATTTATACGTATACGATTTGTCTAAAGATATTGTCTATGTAGTCTATTCTATGGATACCATGGAGCTAAGACTTAAATTAACGATTTTACGATTTCTATCCAGTTTTCAAAATGCGATCATACTGTACCTATGAATCTTTGTATTATTTACTGTGTGTATATGTACTTTAGTCTACAGTTTTACGATAGTTATTAATCTGAGACCTGATGCGGAAGCGGATATGTCGGAAACGTTACAGTACGAAGGCTGAGGAGACACCATTGCGCCACAGTACATCATCTGGACCTGAACGAGAGAACCTAGGTTCATTATCCAGGTCTAGCCATAGCGTGCGACTAGCTAGATCGAATTCAAACCCGGTTAGGGTGGATTTGCTTTTTCTATCTACGTTGATGAATTAAAGTATTAACTAATTTTGACCAAACAAAATTTATGATATCTAATATTACGTGTTGGATGACACGAAATGCAGGCTATTGATTTCTTACAAGAGCTTAATTTATTTGGATTGTGAATTCTCGAATATCATTTAGCAAAGTAAATAAATCTTAAAAAAATACGCATCGCTCAATCATATTCACTTGTCAAATTCAAATTAAAGGCTAACTGCTGTGATTGGACAGTTTCTCTAACCAATCGCAACAACGTGCACGTTTGATTTGCCAGTTGAACCTTTGTGCACTATTATTTATTAGTGCTCGAATATTGAGATGAGTCTACAATGATAATATCAATGTGATAGTGTTGATGAGATGATCTAAATGTGAAGGTGGACCTGAGGTGGCGTCCCGATCGCTTCGCTCATTTGCGGCACGCTCACGAACTTTGGACTGCCAGCAGCA
This sequence comes from Pyrausta aurata, assembly GCA_963584085.1. NCBI lineage: Eukaryota > Metazoa > Arthropoda > Insecta > Lepidoptera > Crambidae > Pyrausta > Pyrausta aurata. The sequence continues at coordinate 7,815 of CAUZXH010000008.1, read as the reverse complement.
CTGGCCACACCATCGCCCTCTATTAGCATATTCAAGAGTTATAGAAGGACCAGGGCTTGGAGCGGCTTTAAGGCTGGCGCAAGGTCGAGACCAAAAAGATAACAAAAGAAAGCACTAATTCAATGATAATGCGGTTGAAAATAGTTGAATTTAGGTTTCCTTGAAATTTTTATTCTTCTCGATCTCTTTATAGTTTTAGCTTGCATTTATAGAATAAGTTATGATGGTCAGACCAGGAGCTCTATTTTTGAATCACTCGCTTCAAGATGGCGAGTGATTTTCGTTCGAAGATGCATTAAAAGTCAACGAAAATAATTCATTTTCGAACGAAATACACTCGTAATATTGACGCGAGTGATTCAAAAATAGGGCCCCAGTAAGATCTGTTTCATTCACACAGCCTTAGAGCCTGCTACAAGCCAGTATTGCCTTGTCTACCAAACTACGATAATATTGTGTATTATGTACGGAACCGTATTAGTAATCAATCAATTACTGCGACTGCTAGAATTGCCTAAGTATTTCACAATGATAAAAGTTCAACCTTTGTTTGTAATGCCGCTTCATATACACCCATTCATACGATACAAATTAAAATCTTTGGACATACAGAAAATTACACATGCACAGTTGAGCTTGTGACTCAAACCCCACGTAAGTAGCCTGATGCTAATGTATGATCTTATGTAGTCTTTGACAGAAAAACGTGCAAGACATGACAGACATTGAACATTTATGCATAACCGTACAATCCTTTAGCTATTTAGAAAATATGCACTCAATTTCCATAGCTCAACAGATATGAGATTGATAATTAGGACGTAAAAAAAAAGAAATAACAAATATATATTTTTAAACTACAAAGAATTAGTTTAGTCTTAAAAGGGCAAGCTCGCAAAAGGATGCAGCCCGCAAAGTAATATTTTATTTGGGTAAAAATAACTGAGAGATTGTAGCAGAACCTAATCATTTCTTTGTTTATAAGTTTTTTTGGTAGTAAGTATTTGTTAGCATTTTGTGTAAATGTAAAATTAGAAAACATACGTACTGTAGCTGCGATATAAAAGTGTTAGTTGTGCGTTAAGATTGTGAGTGTGTAACACGAATTAATTGTAATTAATTGTAACGGCATCTTTAACCGACTGTTTTGTCAATAATTTGTTAGATGTTTCGGGATCGTTTTAGTAATGTAAGACTATTAAATTTTCAATGCATGTTCTAGTAGTTCCTTTATGCGCCGGAATATAAAAACAAAAATTATGATAACTACATTCCAAAACAGGGATTCTGTTCTAGGGGAGTAGGATGTGGAGGCAAATTAAAAATGCCAAATTATTTTGAAATTTTTGATTTCTTTTAATTATCTACGTTTAATAATGACCTTATAGTAGATATATATTTCATCATAAGATATCTCAAATATTTGCAGGTTTATTTTTAAATATTTTTTATGTTACTTATTTATGATAGAAGAAGCTTAATAATAGGAAACTACGACAAAACTGTTATTTTCCATTACATTATATCTACGGCTTATGAATTAAATATCTAACATACCACCAAAGTACCTATATTGAATAATGCATATTTTCTACGAAGTCCAGTTTAAAGTTAGCACTTTAAATTACATCAAATAGTTTTATCGCGTACAAGCTTTCCTTATTTTAGTGCTTCCGTTAAAATTATTCATTATAACCGTAATTAACTAATTATCATTAATGATCGTATAAAGAAACAACAAGGAGGTTCGTGTAAGTCTATCATAATTTTCCTTTTTATATACGAACATAAAGTAACTTACGCGGACCGCGGGGCCCTCTACTGCTAGCTATAACAGTACCATTACACATAGGGTTACAACGAGTCTAGTAATAGTCTTACAATCGTAACATGCTTATTTGCTGCGTCGGTCGCGAGAGCCGCTTCCAATTAATTAAATTTTACGAAATTAATACATGAGTGTATAAATATAGCGCCCGTCACGGGCGTAAAGTAAACTTATATACTGTCGTAAGTAAACATTACGTTAATATTGTACATCAGTCGATAGTTCACCTAACAATTTTGTATTCTAATCAATCGAGAATTATGTATGTACTTTAATTCACTATAAAAAATATAGTTTAAAAAATAATCAACATCATTTTTTAATTAAAACAGAAATAAATAACAACTTGCCCTAAGTTTTTAATATAATTAATGTTATAATTATAAAGCCCGTGCTTTTAATGATAAATGTGTGTCAATAATTACATTTATATTTACTTCTAGTATAAATATGAGGTTTTATATTAATAATACCTGCATTGTTTTTAAAGTAACTTTAGAAAAACTACAGTAAAATCGACTGTTGGCGGCCGACACTTTAAATGCAAATTATTTAATTTTATTAAGTCGAGTTTGTGTTGAACTTAAAATATTTTTATTGCTAATCTAACTTTAACACTAGGGGTGTTGTATAATTAGTCAATTACGATAATAAGTTTATTAATGAGTGGCGCGGCGGGTCGGCCCGCCGCGCTGTGCGGATATACCAAAATACATTTTACACAAACACTTGTTTATATATCTACTACTGAATAAACATACACATATAAAAACCGCGTACACTATAAAGTAATACAAACAAGTCGAAAGGTTAACTACACAACAGTACTACAGTAAGCCATGATTAAAATATTATTCCATAAACATTATTATAAGATAAGATATACTTAACCGACGAGGTACCCGGCTGGCGGGGGCAGGGCGGGGGCGGCCGCATTTGACAGACAAGCCTCAAGTCTTACCGTATTTTGTATTTGTCTAACTATTTTAATTAATAAATTCATCCAATATTTTATGCTCTTCCTATATCGTAATTAAAAACCCATATATCTCAATTGATTTCACAATAATTTGCACTAAGTTTAATGTTGAGTAAATCTAAAATTTCTAATACATATTATAATTTTATTTAAATAAATTATATTCTTTATGTTAATTAGAAAATTGCCACGAACGGTACATTACAAACTAAGTTCTTAATTGTTCCAAATGTTTGTGAGCGGGTCGCGAGCCCGTTATCTATCACCTTAGTGCTATCATTATCACTGAAAATAACATAATATAAATCATCTATATTCCCTTAACTTTTTTAAGGCATCGTTTCCTAATATTAAAACAGGTGTGAACAATTTCATCGTATTATCGGTGGTTGTATATTACATCTACAGTAAATAATAATTAAACCGAAATGATGGGGGTTGATATTGCAAAAGGGACGAACGCATGTAACGTATAGTATAGTATAGAATAGAATAGAGGGTGAACGCGGCGAGTTAGTGCGAATGGGAATGGACAGAACTAACCTAACTAACATAGGAACGAACAGTAAACGAAGCGCACAACTATATAACCTAGTGGGCAGTTAGACACCAACGATTAGTTTACACTATTTCATTATTGTTATAAGGTACGAGTTTCGATTCCCTACATACTGATTGTGTCTCAGTCGAGTACAATAGAGCTATAAGAAATGTACCAATATGCGCGTTAACTATGAACATCACAATGCAAAGGCGTGTTAACTATTTTACCGTTAATTTGGACTCCGCTCCCCACGCGGACCGCGTCACTTATAATTTGCTTACACCTCACAATATTCCTCGTAGATAAATTATACTTTACTTATGGAGCGATCTTAAATAACCCTATTCTAATCAAATTATGCATTCAATGTAATCAACAATTCATCTATTTATTAAAACATTTATAACAAATCTTATGTATCGCGATCTATTTAAACTTAAAGGAACAGCCCCGGGGGGCGGGCAGTCTATCCGTAGTAAAGTACGTCCGTAATCTAAGATATACAACGAGTCCCGAGATCGTCTCTTAGCAATATCATTAATTTTTAATCAGTCGAACGCCCGGTATATACAGATCGATACTGCAAAGGACGAAGATTAATTTAATCTATTTAGTTATTTTAAATTAAACTCAGTGTGTGTCGGGCGGGCCCGAGCTGGTACGACTAACGGCCGCGGCGGCCTCCAAAGCTCTATACAGTTTTAAAAGTATTTGGCGATCACATAAATTAAAACTTTAAAACTATGTGACGAGAGAATTGATTAAAATTATGCTTTACACACAAGTAAGTATATACACAGGGGCCGGGGGGGAGCGGCGGTCGCGACACCCAACTATATCCTAAATGCTTGAGCTTCATTTACTTAACATACATTATTTTTTGCTCGTTTTAACAATTTGGCAGGTTAATTTAATTCATTAAAAGTATAAATTCCATACTATAAACTTAAAATTGCGATAAAAAACTAAAATGCATATTAGAAAACAAATTAAAATTACGAATATATTTATACAGATTGTTCCCTTCCGAAATAACGGGAGAAATTATAATATTATAATACGTTCAGTCATACTATGTTTTGTTAAATATTAACACATAATTATTTCATTACATCCCTATCATTTTCCTAAATCCTAGGGTTGTGGTAAATAACCAAAATTCTAATATTAAACATACATACCCATATATATAGCAAATATTTATACAAGTTATTCACTTAATTATGTTTATTTAGGTCATTTTCCCTAAGCGGGGCTTGTCACGAGGTCTGTCAAATGCGAGGCGCATGCGCCGCCCGCGCCTGCGCCGTCAACGATACCATTAAAAGAAATAATATTAAAACTCGAAAAGATATCCAAATAAAATAAACCATTCAAGCCCACATCCAAATAGAATAAAAGCAAAGTAATAAAAAACTGCGTACGAGTACGCAACCGACGACCCGGCGAGGTCCGTCGCGAAAACGGGCCGGCTACAATAATATCAAGAACCTACTCAGTAAATGTCAAAGTTGAACGCGTCATCCGTCCGATCAAAAATAAACGCAAGTTCGCGAGTTCCAAGACGAAAGATATAAACCTTAGAAAATTTGTCGACGAGCTAAGTGTTTATAAAATATCTAATAGCCTGATCGTCATCGTTACACTATAATTTTATAAATTTTAATTATTTTAAAATTAGCTCCTTAATTACGCGTGTGGGTTTGTGTCAATGCAGTCACCGGTGACCGATTCGTATAGTGATGCAGTCGCTAAAAGGTGCATCGCGTTAGACCGTCGCCTTCGACAGCGATGACGTCCGTTCGCGAGGAGCGAGTGAGTGACCGTCCGGGTCCGACGCGTACCGAGTGAGTGAGTGTGTGGGTGAGTGAGAGTGGCGGCGGGAGCGGGGCCCGCCCTAGGGAGTGGCGGGCGGCGAGCGTGACGCGGAAGAGCAGCGCGCGCGCGGGGCGGGGAGGCGCCGGCGATTACGCGGCGGGCCACTCCTTGTTAAACTCGTTGGCGTTGAAGTGTTTGGGCGCGTGGTGCGGGTGGTGCACACCTGGGGGCTGCGTGGCGGGCGCGGAGGCGTGGTACTCGCTGCCGTAGCGCGAGCCGCCGCCGCCGTACGAGGAGCCCTACGAGCGCGCGACAGTTAGCGGGCGGACGCGACGGTCCGGACTGCGCGCTGACGGCGCTCGCTTGGGGCGAATCAACTTTCGAGGCGATCGAAACTAGATGGCGCTGGAGGCTTGTGGATCGCGCTAGCGTGACTACTTCGAGCGTTGTAAGAAGGCTCGCTTCAGGAGCGTTGAGCGCTAGTTTTGGAACGGCTAAATACCACCATGCAATAAAAGGAACATAGAAGCATCTCATTCAGTACCGAATCGGACCAGTAACGCCAGTTATAAATCTAGTGTATTTTAAACGTGTAGTGTTAAAAACCCGTTGAAAATAACTTATAACTGTCCTTGTTACGCAAAAGATAAGTTCTGTTTACAGCTAAGCTTTACCTACTTATATTTGGGGACAGGCCTTAAAAGTTGATTCACCCGGAGTCTAACTAGCTCGGGGTCGGCCCGGCGCGTCCGCCTCATGGAGGATCGAAATGAGGCCAGACATTTCAAATTCTTACGATTTATTACCAATATACTGATTATATTAAAAGAGCGATATCGCTGTCGAGAGGCCGCATTCTATGATGCCCCCATGATTTCATTATTCATTAGCATAACAGTTTAAAACGTACTGCGGTTACATTAAACAGAATGGTCGAATTAAACTCTGAACACTTAAAGTACAGCTCTTAATATTAATTTTATCGATTAAATTAACTATTAATGAACCTGTAACAATATGAGAAAATCCAAATTTTACTAATTTGTACTTTAAATGCCAATTTACAAGTGTTGAGATGAGACAAGATCTTGAGTCATCTCGCACGGCTACAGTAGGCGATATGGATATCGAATGGAACTAAGGTAAGCTTAAAACTAGTGCGATGCGATGGCTTTTTGATGGGCGCGCGTGTAATCGTCGCATAATCGAACCGTCCATAGTGAGAAATTGCCAGTGTTTCGCGACATTCCCTCATCCGAACCCGCCCTTATGTCTAATTGTCTTTCTGGAGGAGCCACTCTTGTGGGCCCTGATCGACCAACTGGAAAAGAAGAATTACACGACATAAAGTCCCACTCGCCACAAGTCCGATCTCTTAGCAGATTTATGTAAGTAGCGCAGCGCGTGAAAATGGACCAAAGCGTGTGAATATCCCCGAGGGCGGATGAAGAGCCGGGAGGCGGGAGGGGAGGGGGCGGTGATGAGAGACCTTCAGCGAAACTTGATAACAACACTAATCTTCTTGATTTATCACTATGGATAGCGGTGCGACCGTCCGACTGACTGTCTGGGAGCGGCTCGGACACGGGAGCGCCGCGTCATTATGGACCGCAGCATAGCTCTCAAAATCAAAAAGACATCGCACATCGACTCTCGCCACTGAAAACATGCAGAGAAGTGACGCGGCTCACGTGACACAACAAGCACATCGGAACACGCACACGGATGCAGGAGGCAAACTAATGGCTCTAGAACTCATGCTTATTCGGCCGCAATCTATACTGTTTGCATTCAATGGAATGTTTTCGCTGAATTTCACTCGCTCACCGATGTTCAGTATTCGTTGCACCGTTCACTCTGAATCGCAAACAATCTCCAAAGTACAACCAAATCGAACAGAGGGAATGAAAAAGCCATCGTTCATTCGGTCGTTCGGTCAAAACGCTCGGTCATTCGTTCGGTCTCGAAGGGCGGGTGACGAGTTCATTCATGCGATCGTACATAAACCACGCAAAAACGTACGGGAGAGGATGCAGGGGAAAACAAAATAAAAGCTGAGCATTTATAGGGATGAGGATGAAGGATGCAAGCCCCGAGGGATGAGCAAATAATACAATATGTAACAATAATCAACTTGGCTGTACTTTAAGATGCATTAATTTTTTCATAGCTCGACTACGAGTCACAGGCACTATCTCTTGGATTTTTGTTTGTTATTGGAATGTTATGAATACTTTTGATAAAATTATATTGTTTATTAAAACATAATCCAAGAAATAGCATGTAATGTAGACTGTTTGCGATTAATGTCAATTGCGAAATGGAAAGCAATGATGATTAGTAATGAGTACTTTCCATCGAACAATGTCAAGTCATCACACAGTGAGAGCATGCTGACCTTACCGCGGTACCGTCAGCGAGCTCCCGTTAGTACTTCTCGTAGACCAGTGTTACTGTTAACTGTTATGTCTCACACCGCGACCCGCTAACACAGATCGTGTCTCAAGTGCCATTTGAAATAGAATACTCTGTTACTTATTTTAACAGAACTAACATGAAAGTTACTTTCAGATTTTCTATTTCGATTTTAGTTGCCACAGATTGGAACTAACACTCGATTTGAAGAATGGACATGATTTAACTCGT
>CAUZXH010000007.1:0-45460 GCA_963584085.1 Pyrausta aurata | reverse complement strand
GGAATAACAAACACACATCTATCCTCAAAAACTTTTGCGTTATTAATATTAACAGGATTGTGAGCGACTCTGTTTCTTTGTCCTTAGGTTCACATATCCGACGAGCGTTTATTGACGGAACACAGCAAAACAAGAAGTTCGTTGTGGCACAAAAAGCGTTTTTCAAAAACGTACTTATTTGGCAAAACTGTAATGGGTTTATTGAACTTGAGAGAGATCGTAACTACCTTAGGCCTCGGCTAAGTAAGTGTTGTCGGGACACTTAACGTACACACCTACAATCATAATAATTTTGACTGTTTTCTTTGTATTCAGACTAGATTATAATAGTCATTATTTACTTAATTATATTTTTTTTACCGTCCACAAGGTCCACTAACGGTGGTCGTAATATGAATATTAGATAGGCTTCGATTGTAGCGGGCGCGAGTAAACAGAGGCCGCCATTACACTTCTCGGAACCAAGTTTTCCGACCTTGGATGACGGAGGCGCGGCCCGGGCGGCCAAATATACAGGGTGGTTGATACCCACGAAAATACATTAGATTACGCGCAGTTTATCGTATTTAAATTATTGTTTATAGAGCTTTGGAAAGAATTTATTTATTTTACTAATAAAGGGTTGAGGCAATACTCTGATCAATGTAACTCAAAGAGAGAGAAAGCAACAGTAAAATTTTCCATAAGTTGTTTACAAACCACCCTAGCTTTAAAAAAATAAATTGCTTATGTGTGCTTAACACTTAAATAAATTCACACATAAAAGTAAAAATAAAATAATTACATACTATAATATGTTCATTTTAAATTTATTGCCAAACATCTACTACATCGTACTTTCCTAGTGTAGGTAAGACATGCCCTCTAGTTTATTCTATATTAAAACTAGCGGTCCTGGCTAACGTCATTTCCCCTCATCCCCGTAAAGTTATTATCCTATTTGGGATGACGGCGAATCAAACAAAGTAAAGTTATTCAGTCTACCTGTTTCCGAGTTATAACTTATAAGTGATGTAGCCAACACAAATATCTTTTAAGTATATAAATAGAATTATAAAGCACTAATTAATATAAATTATTGATGTGTCTGGTTGATAAATGTGCTAATCCCAGGAAGTTACGGTTCAAATCAGAAATTATTTATTGGGATTGGTTGTAAATTTTTTTAGGTAGGCTTTAGGAGCTAAGCATTAACTAATGATGTTGTGAGCAGATAAAGTCGTTAGGTACTACTATTAGAGCTGAAAATTACTCATGCCCATAGAAAGGCTAATGCATAGTGGTGGGCTTAACATTTTTAGGGCAAGAAAGAAAACACAATCATGAATTTTATCAAAATAAAGACAAGAAAACGATATTTTTTTTATAAATATATTATTTAAAAATCTCAAGAGGACCTGGCTTATGCTGAGTGAGGTCCTATTGGTTCGGACGTCACCGACACAACATCGTCACCGACACGACATCTGTTGCATTTTTATGTATAGTTTGTAATATTTGTGTTTATGCCTTTTGTTTTCTTTTTTTTTTTTTTGTAGACTTTTGTGAGCGTTTGTCTGTTTGTGTATGTGTGTGTTTGTGATGTCATTAATCAATAAAAGCTTTTCTTTCTTTCTAAAAAAAATCTAATGGTAACTGCATGTCTAATAAAATAGGGATAATATATTAATTGTATAGTGAGACCAAGTACAAAAAAGCAGCTTTTTGCTGCCTGCATTTACTACACTTTAGCTCCAGTTTCTAAACAGGAAATCTTCTAAGTCCCACTTGCGCATGATGATTTAAAACAGGAATATGTTAATCCTGGATTAAATCTTATTTGTCTCTGTCAGTTTATTTAACATTGACCAAAATTGGTCCAATAATAGTCCAATAATAGTCCAATAATAGAGAGAATACAAGCTTTGTATGAACTAAACCGCTAACAGTCAGTTCATAGATGGCCTGTACATTGAGTGATAGTTTGGAACTATGTCCAACTAATGACTTCAGGGTGATGTTGACTAAATGGTAAAAAAAAATAAAAGGTAGTCATTAACGTAAAATGCAAACATTTTTATAATGATTCAATATTATCATTGAATCCTGACAAAGGTGCAAGTCAAGATATAATATGTATGACATTATTGATACTAAGAATTCAAAAATATTGAAAACTTTGCTGTAACACTAAGGTTAAATGTACAGTCTGGCAGCAGTCCAGTCCATCAGTTTAAGCTCTAGATTGACACCTATTGAATTGAACTGAATTGTAGACAATTTTCACAGTTTGTTTCATCTTCATTAGTCTGTCAGTCCCCATACCCCAACTATTCTTATAAGACCGATGGACTAGACTGACGCCAGACTTATAGCGTAACCGTGGCTTAGAAGACAGGGAGTAAAGATTAATTTTCATACCAAGAAAAATAGCAGGTAGTAGTGAGAAATTCTTGTCTCAACATACATTAAAAAAAGTATTGTGAGTGAGTTTATGACCAGATATCTTAATGCTCAAAACTACCTCCTTGCATTAGGTTTAATAAGTAGCAAGAATCCACATAGCTTTGCTTAAAATATATAGAAACTCGTACATACCAGCTGGACCTCGACGAACTGGAAACAGTACACTTTTAGCAAAATAACAGAAAATTACAGTTTTTGATAACAATTTGGCAACTCATTCTAATAAACTTTGAAGAAAAATAACATATAAACGTAACATTCAATTAAAATTATCACATTTTGATCAAAACAAGTGGAAATCGTGGAAATGTATGTTTTGACCAGAATTTGACTTATTTCTTTTAATTTTTCCATACAAAAGAAGATGTTGTGCTGTGTCTGCATCGAAATCACACGTCGTAATTTTGGTGTTGTGTCATTGGCTAATAGGATTCTAATTAGAATTTCACCGTGGAAGAAGCACCAATGAAATATGTTTTTTTATCTCCTGCTATTTTATATTTTTTGGGTATGTTAGTTTATGATGACTTGTTTGTGTGTAATCGATCTTGCTTGTGTGTATTGTTTGTTATTTGATTATACGTATTTACGATAATAATTATAAAATAGCACTGCACTACTGGCACTTTATGAATAAAAATCCTTTGCCTTTTCCACAATGGAAAGAACAGAACGAAAAACTGAAAATGTCAATGTCAACAACGTCAAGTTCGTCCGTCACCGTTAGGACTCGCCATTATATAAAAGAAGAAGAAGAAGAACTAAGGCCGCGTTCCGAGTTGCACCAATATCATTGTGAGCGCTGTGAGCGACAAAAGCCGTTCCGAATTGATTATCGCGCTGACAGCGCTGTTGACGCGATTTCATTTCGGAACGGTCTATTGGTGGCTAACGAACGAGCATCACAAGCGGACGCGGTCATCATCAGCTGGCAAAGCATCTAAAATTATTAGACAATGTATTATTAGACAGTGATGATGATAGTGACAGTCAGTCATCATTCATCGTCTTCGGATTATGAAGATTTTGTAGTACAACATAAACAGTAGAAAATATAAAGAACACTTGAAAAATAATCAAATCTTACCTTTTCATTACCTATGTATGTGTGCGACAATACAAAACTGTTTTATTTTACCACTATCTATCTGACCTCTATGGCTTCGGCTTGGATCTACGCAGCTACGTGAGAAATATCGTTTTCTGCCGGCTAGCGCCTATAGCGTAGTGACTAGTGATTGATGTGGGTTAAAGGAATAGAAATACCATTCTCATTGAACAAATATTAAACATTTATTAATCTTATAAATTTATATCATGAAGTTAAAACACTTTTAAAACAAAAATCAACTATTTATTAATCTTCTTAAGATATATCATAATCTTCTATTAAGATTTTCTTGAAAAAATAATTGAAATTTTAACATTTTTACTCTAATAATAATAATAAAAACTTTCACAAATAACAAGACTTTGAGAGAGAAATCAACAACAAATTACTAGAAGTCTCAATAAAATCTTAATCTTGGGTACATAATCTAACATTTTTACAATCACAAAAAAAAAATTACAACATGTCAGACTTATAGTATATGCCTGATACAATTTTGTACAAAAGTTTACTTCCAGTTATTATGTAGGTCGGATTCGTTTTCTGCATTTTCTTTGCAATCTCGTTAAGTAATATTTTGTGTCTTTTGACGAAACTGTAATTTTTTTCTTCATATAAAGTTCTCAATAATAAAATACGTGCAACACTACAAATGAAGAATGTAACTGATCGCAAGTTCTCTGTAAACAAGAAATAGTAACATTTATATTAATTAACATGACATTAACTAACATACATACAAGAAGGAGGAGAGAAATATAGGCATTCTGAGACGAACTGGCATAAGGCGGGTTAAGAAAATAAGTTAAAGATGGGCTAGGTGCAAGTGTGTCAGACTCTAGTGTCTTAGCTTGCAAACAAGTTAGATTGACAAAAAATACTGCTAAACTATAGCCTTCATTCTCTTCGTAATTGTTTGGGTCCTGTCGATATTTAAATAAAAAGCGGACTGTATTAATAAGGTTGCTGTAATTTCGCCTTCCTTATTACAAAAATTAAAAATACGCGACAGTGAATATGACCGGCGACGGTGGGTTCCTGAAGTCGAGTCTAGAGCATTCGCTGCGCGCGCTCGTGCTCGTGCTCGTGCGGGGTCGTGCGATGTCGTCGGTGCTCGGGGCTTTCCGCCGGCGCTCCCCTCTTGCGCCCGCGCGCGTAGAATTTATGATGTACGCAACAGTAATTGTTGATGCTGTCCACTGGTTGTTGATACTGAAATTAAGAATAGAAACTAAACATAGCATAGAAAACCATTAGAATAGTTAGATACGGGATTGCTACCATGTACCTTATTATTTAAGTATGAGCTTCCGATATTTCTGCACTGTTGCAAGCGCCTTGATCACGGAGTAACAACAACAACAGTGTCAGATTTACTTGATTACCTCCTTTTTTGAAGTCTGTAAAAATATACTGCTAAACTTTACCTTCATTCTCTTCATTATTGATGGTATCCGGTATTGATACTGAAATTAAGAATACTAAATTAATTAATCAGATAGCTAAAACATATGTCAGTTATGCTACTTCATGTTACTACATTTATGACTATTTTCGACCTAAAATTAGTGTACCTACCTATTTCAGATGATAAAATCCAGGTACAAATCATAATAAAATTTGACTCACCGTCATATTCTTCACGCAGTATTTCTTTCCCTGAGAAGTTTATATTCTCAGTTCTTTCCGAATCCGTTTGGTTGGAGACAACTGCAGGCAGACTGAATGTCGTGGGAATTATTTTCCACATCCTAGACAGTTACTGATTCCTAAACAAACACAGAATCTGAAATTGCAGAGAAATTACGAAATCTGGGGTTAAAAAAAGTTATGAATACTTGTATTGGCCATGTTGTGAACAATAAACTTACCTTGTTGTGCTCTTTCATACTGTTCCATACTTATATCTACTGAAATATCTTTGCCCGTAGTTTCCTCTTTAATTAAAACCAACATGGTTCTCCAGGATGCTCGTCCGTGCCAAGATAATGTAATTTTTCTAATAGTTCTGTTTGTTTGTTTTTGAAATTATTGGAATGAACTACGGAATAAAACGTCAATTGCGTCAATGTGACAGCTCGCTCACGGCGCTATCGCGGCAGAACGTTAACACTGTGAACGCAAGATGGCGGTGGTAGTGACGTCATCCGTGACGTCACGACAGGGGCTGCCAGATTGTATAATTGGATACAAAATCTGTATAATCGGACCATAAATTGTATCTCTGATCATTTTGTTTAATACGATACAAAAGCATGCGGCATGAAATAAAACGGGAGTTCAGCTATTACTTTTCTCGAAATTAGCCACTCACTCTGCAGAGATGTAATGAAAGTATTATTGCCAACTTGACAACTACGATGAAGTAAAATGTCGTGTCGTGTGGCTAGTTCCTGCTGATTGTAAGCACTGAGTGGGTTGAGCAAATCACTACGTTTAATGTGTCGTTCGGTAGTCTGTAAGTGATGCTTTTATTTTTTAAAGTTGTCACTGACAAGGATTGTTACTGTTTTATCATTAATTTAAATTGTTATTAGCTCCAGAGCAGCCGCTCCCCGTGGATTCCAAAATTATTTTAAAACAAAATTTTATCCAAATCAGCTCAGCAGTTTGAGCGTGGACAGTTTACAAACATTTTATATTAACAACTTTATTTTTATCACTTTGAAAGCAAACCATAAATTGTAAGCGCTCGCTTCGCTCGCGCAATAACATAAGTTTATTATCACTATGGAAAGCATTACGAACCAAATTTTAAAGCGCTCGCTGCGCTCGCGCATTGATTCACTATAAAGACCGTTGAAAACCAAACATTTTAAGCGCTCGCTTCGCTCGCGCACTGATTTTCGTTATCCTTGAAAGGGTTAAATACCATTGAAAAGGATACCACTTGTTTAATTACTGATTGAAACGGAGATAAAATAATGAAAATTTGTTTATACGTTTCTGACATTAGCACAAATATACAAGAAAAAAAATATTTTTGCATGACCTTTGGTTTGACTGGCAGAGAATGCTTTTAGCATTAAGTCCACCTTTGTACACTAGATTTGTGCAATAAAGTCTTAAAAAAAAATAGGCCCTCAAAAATTATTTTTCTCATAGATCTTTCATTATAATAAATTTAATGATGTTATTTTTATGAAATTACGAAAAAATATTGATTTATGTATAATGCGATCAAAATTTGTATAATTGCGGATAGTAAACTGTTTAATCGAAATTTATTTGCTGGCAGCCCTACAGCTATCGTTGGCGCGCTCACACTAATTCGGAACGGTCTGTAAGCACGCTAAAATCGCTATTATCGCTGTTGTCGTATTACGGAACGTAGCCTTAGTATCTGTCATATGTCATGTCATATCTATGAGCAACTTCTCTCCTCTCTGTCTGAGTCATACATACAAAATAAATATTACTTATTTATTTCCTTAGCCTGCCTGCCTGTGCCATCATGCCATTGAAGTTGAACTAAAACGCAAATTAATATTTTAAACCAATTCTTTATTCAACTGCTTGAGATAAGTGATTTTATGTACCTACATTTTTGGTGAACATACACTAAAACACGAAAGTTTTGAAGAAAGTTGCAGCTTATTTACAATGTTTTCATCATTCTTTGGCAAACGAAGATCATCTCCGGTAGAAGATGAAACGCCACCCATTCCAGGACCTAAACAAGATGATGGGTTCGTCGTTGTAGATCCTATGTCGCCTAGGGGAGGTCTGTACCCGTCTGTGCCCAGCAGCTCCAACCCGACAGGTCCGTATCCTCTGCGGCCTCCGCCGCCAGTGCCTCCTGCGCAGCCCAGAGCTGTCATAGACCAAAGCTTCAATTACCTGCAGGGTGTACCATTCACTCTTTGTCGGGAACTCCGTATGGCATCCAACAAAGACTCATTTGTGTCAGAAGTCAGTGATCTCCTGGCATTCTTAACAAACAAGGCTAATCTCAACAACTATGAGTATGACTTCTCAGTGGAAAAGAGTGTGCTAAAGGAGTGTTAAAAGATGTTGGAAATGTCCCATGACCTTACTTTACTAAGTCATGAATGGTCATTATATGGTATAGAGTCAGAAAAATAATGTTTATATTATCTTCAGTATTGGAGACAACAGTTAAATAGGAAATCATAAAATAAATGTATTGTAAAATAGTGGTATGTGCTTAAGTACCTCTGTTTATGTTGTATAACAACATAACTGAAACCACTGGAGCTCCATGTAACTATATATTTGGTATCTAATTACTACACATTACAGTCTGTAATATTAAAGATATGATATGTCTCTCAAATTACATAAAGTTATTATTGTTGAAAAAAATGTTATCTACTATAGGTAAACCGCTTCATTGAGACTTCGCCTGCGGGGTACAGGGGTGCGGGCGGAAAGACGAGAGCGGGGAATGTAAGGGGTGCTGGCGGCGGTGATACACAAGAGACGAAATTTGCCGTGACAGTTCTTAAGATATGTGACGTCAGTGGTCACAATAGTGGTCGTCAGTGTCGACACTTTATAAACATTACATAACATATTGGAAAAAAATATTTGATTTAATACAATTACACCAATAAGAGTGAATTAATTCTAAATATTACTATCCAAAATCGTGGATTTTGATCAATAAATAAAATGGAATTGTGTCCGAATATACTGCGACTCATCTTCAGACTTCAGTCAGACAGTATTCTCTTGTGTACTTCTGTCTAAGCGTCCGCAACTGTCAACAGATGCTATCGCTATCTGTGTAGCGAGCGTACTGAATTTTGAAAAGAATGTGCCTGCCGCCCGCACCTCTCACAAGCCCCGCTCTCGCCTCCCCCCGCGCCCCTGTACCCCGCAGGCGAGGTCTCAATTTCGCGGTTTACCTATAATAATTCACATTTATATTACTATTATACTATCCAATACGTAAATTAAGGGTCAGCTATTTTAGACATCACAATGTGTTATTAATAATAAACAATTCCTCAGGCCAACACAACACCTTAGTTATGAAGTAAACAAGACAAAACTCAATTGTGGAAGTAATTGAATAATAGATGTAAGAAAATAAAAGAAAGGTTGTAAATAAAATATTAAATCATAAAAATGTTTTATTTACCACTTATATAGGGGCTTGTAAAAGTTGTTTGATTGGTCACAATTAGCTAAGCATTATCACCAAAACAGTTATTTAATTTGGAATATTATACACATGAGACAGTTTATCAGCATTTAATGTAAATGAATGTATTACATTAATACTAATAGTCTAAATAAACTAACAAAATAGCCATTTAACAGGTACAAATATAAATAATGTATAAGACATACATAATTAAAATCCAATAAATATTTAAATTATGTACTAAACATAGCTCCATTGCTCTTTGTACATACAGTGTAGCTACTAGCACTCATAATAATGTAGTCTGAGAAAAAATATGTTCTCAAATAGTGACTACAAAGATTTGACTCACAATATTCACTACGCCATCATCTCACATTTATGCAGTGCCCAGACTTAGAGTATCAAACAAGAGATTACCTACCCAAAAAAAAACTATATCAATGCTGCAAGTGCACATATAATTGCAACTATTACAAGAAATGGTAGCCATGTCTTCAGAAATGCCCCAAAACTGAAAATAAATCATGAATTAAATAAAATTTATTTTATGTGAAATTAAAAAACAATCAATCATTCATTAGCTCAATTCAAAACTATTGTATCCAATTTGTGAATCTTGTAACAATGACTTGAAAAAGAAACTCACCTGACATATTTTGAGTATGGTATCATGTACAATGCAAGTTTTACCATGTTCCAGTTTTTGCAGCCATCATAGTTCATGATGTTCAGTGCGGTCGCAACATGAGAGTGGCAATTGTCATAAAATATTATATGCTAAAAAGAAAAATCAGTTATAAATGAAACAGGATAGGTAATTAAATTTCCTTTTAAAATATATTTATATATGAAATATCATCAACTAAATAAACGCAAAATGAAATCATATTTTCTAAAGAGGAATATTGTGAGTATTAATGAGGCAGTTGTGAGATTTTCTAAAGTAGATCATTTTTTAATTACAAATGGTACTCACCATTCTCTTTTTGTATATCTCTGAAGCCTCAGAAACTGCAGCATCCCAACCAGCTTGTCCATTTGAAGCTTTCTGCGGAGATAACTGCCAGTACTTCGTTGGGTTCCCAAACGCCATCAAGTCTTCTGAGACAAAGTAAGGGCCAGCAAAGTCTCTGATGACCCCGTTAGACATACATATACCCATGTGTCCAAGAAAAGGAAAGATCCATCTACTTGGTAAAACAACAAAATTTTAGAATTACTATTTATGCCGGAACTGTTCGATATTCACTGTACCTTGATAACGGAATTGTTTAGAAACTTACGTTAGAACAGGAATAGGGGTCCAGACTATGCAGTAAGGGTACCTAGCCCTTTCGTGATCAATGGGATCCATTAGGACTGCTTGTTCGGCGTCGCTTCTGTCTAATGGACTTCCCGGACTTTGGTCGCCGTTCATATTAAGTATTCTGTTACCTAAAACAATCGATTCTTTTACACTTCCACAAAAACATTTAGAAATCGAAATATAACAACAAACAAACTAAACTAACATGTCAGCACAGATTAGTAAGAGTATGCATGTCAGTCAACTGCCAACTGCCAACAATCTGCCATGTTTTTTGTGGTTTGGGGGCAAATCACAGATTATTAAGAGTATGTCTAAAGATGGGGGCAATAATGGGGCAAATTGTGGGTGGGTGGGATGATAGAAAAACGGGTTACTGGCCCTCCCCCGTTACTGGCGGAAACTGTAAGTAACAAAACAAAACCGGTAGATTTAGATTTTATGTCACATCACTACAATAACTCATTTGTTTAAGGTGGGTAAGCTAAAAGTGTTGTGCATGTGAATATTATTATCGATATTAAGCATAAAGTTATTAGGATATAGTGATTATTAAAACTGTAAATCTTCCTAAGAATAAATAAATAAATAGCTGCGGTTATAAGTTATAAGAACACACGCATAGGTTTGACAAAAAAAATTAGGTTTTGGTTTTAGGGAGGGAGCCCCTTTTAATATCATACATTTTTATTTTTTGTATGAGAAGCATAAAGCGTAAAACGTGTCTATGGATAGGTCTTTCAAAATGACATTGAGGTTTCTAAAATCATTTCTTCTAAAAGTCTAACGTTTGAGTTAAAGACGCTTCCAAAGTGGTAAAATGGGCGTCCCCCCCCCATCTAACTTCTGAACTAGGGAAGAGAAAATTTTGAAAAAAATATATAATGTAGACTTCAACAAAAACTTTCAACGAAAATTGGTTTGAGCGAAATCGAACTAGTAGTTTTTGAGATATAGCATATCTTCAACAACCGCAAACATAACTTTGTGCTTCATACAAATACTATGAAAAACAAAGTTATATTTGCGGTCAACAATATTTTATGGTATTTTGGCAAAGTGGAAGTTAGAATCTCTAATTCAGTTAAAGTTGGCACGGAACCCTAAGTGCGCGAGTCCGACTCGCACTTGGCCGGTTTTTTATATTATAGATTATTGTGCTGTGTAGATTTGATACGTCGATAATCGAGATAATTTCATCGGAACTCCATAACCACACTATCGCCAATCAATAAACAACAGCAACAAATGATTGAAGGACGGAGAGAGAGCAGGGAAGTTTTTGGCGGGAAACGGGAAGAGAAAGATGGTCTTTGTTTCTTAATTTTCGTTATTGGTTTTTTCGGGTCCATTATTGTGATTGTGTGGTGAATTATCATGATAATGTGTGCTTCTGAAGAATACAATGAAGTAAAAGTAAGAAATAAAGAAAGGCGCTTGTATCATCCGGATCGTTCGCCCGCTCCAAACTTCCTCGAGCATTGAAATGTGAACCAGCCTCATATTTCAATGAGTTAGGTTAGGTTTAGGTTAGTTTAGTGTTAGTGTTAGTTATAGTGATAAATTGTAATTTGTGTCTTACTGAAGGAAGAATTACATATCAAGGGAAAAAATAAACTAATGACGAGGCAGCATGGTCTATGACCTTAGCCTGTTCCTCCAGGAACGAATAACAAAAAAAAAAAGGAGACGGAGCAGTCAGCAGCTGTCAGAGTTTTTTGGCGGGAAACGGGAAGAGAAAGATGGTCTTTGTTTCTTAATTTTCGTTATTGGTTTTTTCGGGTCCATTATTGTGAATGTGTGGTGAATTATCATGATAATGTGTGCTTCTGAAGAATACAATGAAGTAAAAGTAAGAAATAAAGAAAGGCGCTTGTATCTGATCCGGATCGTTCGCCCGCTCCAAACTTCCTCGGGCATTGAAATGTGAACCAGCCTCATATTTCAATGAGTTAGGTTAGGTTTAGGTTAGTTTAGTGTTAGTGTTAGTTATAGTGATAAATTGTAATTTGTGTGTTACTGAAGAATTTACATAACAAGGGAAAAAATAAACTAAAGACGAGGCAGCATGGTCTATGACCTTAGCCTGTTCCTAGAGGAACGAACAAACAAAAAAAAAAAAAAATCAGCAGCTGTCACAGGTCACATATTCTTTGTAATAATCTGTGGTGTTGTGATATGTGATGCGCTGTTTGGCGCTAATTTATTTGCGATAAAAGAGGATTTTACAGAAATATATTGATGAATAAGTGAATAAAATATGAAAATGCCGGCGTTCCTCAAGTATATAGACATGGAGAACTTCAAGTCCTACCGGGGCCACCACCGGATAGGACCTCTGAAGTCCTTCACTGCGGTGGTGGGTCCTAATGGCTCAGGTAAGGGTCTTGGAGACGTTTCCGTTCTATCATTCATCACATTATCAATATGATAATCGAGAAAAGTGCATTTAGTCAAGTGCAGCCTCTTTTAAAATGGAATATTCAAGATTTCAATCATACCTGTTTCTGACACAGAATACCTACTTACTATTTGTAATATAATGTATGTTTTGGCACAAATTCTTTTTTTCAACAGCTTGATGGTTTATTATTAAGATTTGCATCTACAGCATCTATGCTTTACAGGAAAATCTAATTTCATGGATGCAGTCAGTTTTGTAATGGGTGAAAAGACTTCATTGCTTCGTGTGAAACGCCTAAGCGACTTAATCCATGGTGCATCCATTAACAAGCCTGTTTCCCGGTGGTAAGTAAATTTTTTAATCTTGCAATAATATTTGGTTTTTTTTTATAACCCAACAATTTATTAATAATTGTTGAAATACATTATGTATGCATATTTTTTTTTTTAATAGAAAATTGTAACATTGTAACTTTTGTTTATACCAAACTATTATAAAATTCAAGATCATCAGTTACCTTTTTACCCATATATATAATTATGATGAGCATTAAAGACAAATCTCTTATGTTTAGTGCATCTGTAACGGCTACATTTATATTAGAAGACATGACTGAGAAGCAATTCCAGAGATCTGTGGTGGGGCAGTCCTCTGAACACAAGATTGATGGACAGGTAATTTTTGAGTCGTAACATTTATTATTATTTGTATGTGGGTAGTAATGTTTAGTTGTCTGTTGTATTGTAGTTGGATGAACTTGTGTTAAGTTTTACTTAACTAGCTGCTAGTTATACTTGACTAGCTGCCTCTTTGATC
Organism: Pyrausta aurata; assembly: GCA_963584085.1. NCBI lineage: Eukaryota > Metazoa > Arthropoda > Insecta > Lepidoptera > Crambidae > Pyrausta > Pyrausta aurata. The sequence goes on along the minus strand of CAUZXH010000007.1, from coordinate 32,262 downwards.
TTTTAATCTAATTTTGACGTGACAACGTCTTATAAATTGGTTTGCCGGGTGACACTTCCAGAAACTGCGTTACGCTCCGCTCACGTTATGCGCTCACAATGAGAGCGAGTGAGAGGCACGCGTCCCTTCCACTCGGGCATGGTTAGCCCGCCTAAGAGCGAGAGAGACAGACATAAACGTCGTTGTCACGTAAAACTTTCGCCCGTATACCGACTTTACAGGCAACCAATTTTTTTTTTATACATATACTGGACCTGAATGTCATAAAAAGAAAACAAAAATTGTTACCCTACATTTCATACCCATTGCAGTCGGTATCAGTGAGCAACTACCTATCGGAACTGGAGAAGCTGGGCATCAACGTGAAGGCGAAGAACTTCCTCGTGTTCCAGGGCGCCGTCGAGAGTATCGCCATGAAGAACCCTAAGGAGAGGACCGCACTCTTTGAAGAGATTAGCGGGTGAGTGCCTGTGATTTTAATTTACTGAATTAATAACAAAACTTAAGTTAATTCGCTGTTAAAATGCACACTTACCATTCAGTAGAATGCTTTTTGGTTTTAAAGTGTTTGATCTTGAAATCGCAAACAAATGAAAACTCTGCATTGACATTATGTAAATTGTTTATTTCAACATTTCCTTTTTGTACTTCTTTTACATTCTATTTGTACTTCTTTATTCTAAAAAATAGTTCGTAATTGAAATTATTATGTTTATAAGAATCTATCTGGCATACCTGCCAGTAAAGATTATTTTCTTTATTCAAAAAACATTCCATTTACAATTAAAATGTTCTTTTCTAAAATCTATGTGGCCAGCACCTGCCAGTATAGGTTGTTTTCTTTATTTGAAGAATATTCTATTTACAAATTAATGTTCTTTTCTAAAGTTTATGTGGCCAGAACTTGCCAGGATCAATGATTTTTAAAACTTAACTTTTCAAAAACTTATGTAGCCAGATTCTACTCGAACTTAAAGCAACGCGTGTAAGCAGCATAGACGAGTGCGCTTGTAATTACGCTAGATAGAAGTGGTATATTTCGAAACTAACTACTTACTGATTGATGTTACAACATCTAGTACCCGCCAAGGACAATTTGATATATGTATTTAGTCCTCAAGTCTGCGGGTACTAAATTTGCGACGGCCGGAGCGACGGCGATGTAATCAAATGCATTAATGCTCCGCCCGTCGCAAGTTTCATACCCGCAGACTAATAGTAGATTGTTATACAAGGGGAGAAAGCGAACCATTTCACTCGAGATGTTTCTGGCGCTCGAACGAAGTGAGAGCGCCAATGATTCGAGAGTGAAATGGGTGCTTTCACCCGAGTTAAACATACTATTTTTCATTTCGACTGTAAGGAAAACATTAAATTTACAAAAGTGGTTGTAGATGTCTTGGTGAGGTATTATGTAGTTCAGCGAGAAAGGAAAACTCAAGTTTTGAACAAAATATGACAGTTGATTTACAGTACTAACAACATCTAACACGATTAGAAAGAATAACGGCACGAATACATGAACAGAGTACAAAAAAGCAGAAAATATCAAATAATTAAAATCTTTGTAAAGAATATCGATCGATTTTTTTACACAGATAATAACAGAATCCAAAAATAATTTCTTTTTTTTATAAAAGTTTTAACGGCTTTGGACGAATCCTTCCTGAAATGACACTGACAATATAAAATTTAAAAAAAACATTTTGGCATTATGGCGGGCAGCCAAATATTTTAATTATTAATTGAATTAAAATTAGAAATTGCATATTTTTTTATCAATGGATATACATAATACCTACACAATATGATTTTCAATTTATAGCTAAGCAAAAATGATTGTTATTTTAATAACATGATGTGACTCAATTATCTTTGGTCCAAGCTTTGTCTGCAGGCCTTGACTCTATGCCATGTCAATTAAAACTAAATTACTTTCCACCCTAGGGATGGATAAGCTATTTTCCACCCGGCTATCTACACAGGAAAGTTCTATTTTCCGAACAGGAGAGATGAAAAATAATATAATGTATAATACATAAATATTGCACGCTTCCAGTTCCGGCGTGCTGAAGGAGCAGTACGAGGCCTGCCGCGCGGAAGTGAACCGCGCCGACGAGGAGGCGCAGTTCTCGTACCAGAAGAAGAAGGGCGTCGCCGCCGAGAGGAAGGAGGCCAAGTTCGAGAAGGAGGAGGCTGAGAAGTACACGCGGCTCAAGGAGGAGTTGGTGAGGATACCTTACTAGCTAACATTTTAATAGTGATAACATTTTAATGGTGATCTCTATTTAATTAGTCAAGCACCGAGATTTCAAACACAATATACAATCATTGTTACGTGTCCCATATGCTGTTGTTGGGGTTTAACATTGAAAAAATATATTAAACAATATCTGTGACAGAAGTACAGATATTGTACCGTTGCTCAATAGTACCGCCCTTAACACGTTGACAGTGAACGCCTACAGGCGTGAAAACAATATAACATCTATTGTGTCTGGAATAGTGTCCCGGAACGTTTTATTAATCTATTAATAAGTCTTTGAAATGCAACTGAAATACAACATAAAATTTATAAGATGTACATAAGTAATGTAAATTTTTGTCGTATGTGAATAAGATAATATCTTTTATGCTGGTAATGTGGTGTTTTCTTTTTAGTTCAATCATTAATGAAAAAAATTGTGGTATTAATTATAATATAGGTACATAGTTGTTCTCATTTTATCAGAATTTAGCTATAACCTGCCACTGGGGTGTACTTACAACTTTAGTATTTAAAGTTTCATAAGTATTACAAGTTTTATAAAATAATTTTAACTTTATGCTTATTTATTATAATATTTACAATAATTACAAACTGATCTTTAAAAAAACTGTAAAAGAATTATAGTTTTTAATTACTTTATGGTTTATTAAATATAAACAACCTTTGACAAATGTAACACCACACACATCATAATCAATGTTCAATCAGCAGCTTGAAATGAGCCCATAACCTTTCTCCATTCCATCTCGTAAACGTCTTGTGAAATATTTTTCCACAGCAAGAGCAAAAGGTGGAACTCCAGCTCTTCCACCTGTACCACAACGAGAAGGAGATCCAGAACTACGAGGAAGAACTGCAGCACAAGCAGTCGGAGCTGACCAAGGTGGAGAAGAAGCGGCAGAAGGCCGAGGACGCGCTCAAGGAGAAGAAGAAGGAGACCGGCGCCGTGCAGAGGGAGCTGGCGAAGATAGACCAGGACATCAGGGAAGTGGTGAGTTCAAAAATATATGTATATATTTAATTGCACACCAAAAAAATAAATATACAGAAAAACATCTTAAATATTACAACTTGACGACGCGTTTGGTGTATTGGTTAGCGCTCCTGACAGTTACGCCGGCCGTCGCGGGTTCGAATCCCGCAAGGGTCAAATGTTTGTGTGATGAGCACGAACATTTGTACCTAAGTCATGGATGTTATATGTATTTAAGTATTTATGGGAGACGCCCCCGTCATAATCGTTGTCTGGTACTTCGTAGCACAAGGAAGAAAATTCCTTACCACGAAACCAGACAATTGATGTGTTGTCTGGCGCATATTTATATTTATTTATATTAATTACCCATCTATATGATGGATCGGAATATCATCCACGTATCACAAATTAACTTTTTTTCAAGTATGTTAATCTTACACTTTGTACTACACCATTATAATTCTAAGTTACAACTTATAAGTCATGATGTAACTTTTAAGTCTGTTGTGTAGTCCAATAAAGAAAATAAATTGTAAACTTTTGACGCTACGATTTCGTGATGCCCAGGAAGCGGAAATCTCTAAGAAGCGTCCCACGTTCATCAAGGCGAAGGAGCGCGTCACGCACACGCAGAAGAAACTCGAGAGCGCCATCAAGACGCTGGAGCAGGCGAGGAAGGTAATGTACTTTTTATTTTGAACAAGTTTTTACAATTTGCCTGAAATAAACAATAAAACTTAAAAAGAGGTGGTGTGGCGACCAAGCTCATCTCATTTTACTATTTTCTTTAATACAAATAGATTTGTAAGTGATTTGGTGTTGGAGGAGACCTTTGCCCAGCAGTGAGATGATGTAGATTTTTTTTAAAAGCAACGGAATTTGGCGTAGCAAGTGTTGTTATTACTTTTCCTTCAAGCTATGAGTAGGTTTTTAGTTTAAAAGAATTGACATAGAAAAGTTGCATATTAACTTTACAAACGCAATTAGACTTTAAGGTTTCTGCCCACTACACCGTAGCGTACCATGATCGTGCTAGAAACACGTCAGCAAAAAAAAACTTTGTTTTGAAAACGATGACCCTTTTCCATTGATTGTCTAAGCTATTTGTATTAATTACTTATATGCTATCGTTATCATACGAAATCATGTTTAAAAATGGCGTTTCAACTGTCAAATAACTGACTTATGTCTATAAATAGCATGGATTCGGTTTTTGTAATAAACCATTCACATGAGTGTTGTGCGTTTTAATTCCAGTGTGAAACGCATCATAGATGATTACATAGACTTATAAATATATATATTTTATTGTATTATTAATCGATCTACCTATTCGCCCCCAGGCGCACGAAGCCCACCAGGCGGACATCAGCAAGCTGGAGGGCGAGCTGCGCGCCGTGGAGGAGGAGAAGGCGGCGTGGGAGCAGACCGCCGGCGCCGGCCACGCGGGCCGCGCCGACGTGCATCTGGAGGAAGCGCAGGTGGGGTACAATAGGCTTCACTTCCCCCCCAGGCGCAGCAAGCTGGAGGGCGAGCTGCGCGCCGTGGAGGAGGAGAAGGCGGCGTGGGAGCAGACCGCCGGCGCCGGCCACGCGGGCCGCGCCGACGTGCATCTCGAGGAAGCGCAGGTGGGGTACAATAGGCTTCACTTCCCCCCCAGGCGCAGCAAGCTGGAGGGCGAGCTGCGCGCCGTGGAGGAGGAGAAGGCGGCGTGGGAGCAGACCGCCGGCGCCGGCCACGCGGGCCGCGCCGACGTGCATCTGGAGGAAGCGCAGGTGGGGTACAATAGGCTTCACTTCCCCCCCAGGCGCAGCAAGCTGGAGGGCGAGCTGCGCGCCGTGGAGGAGGAGAAGGCGGCGTGGGAGCAGACCGCCGGCGCCGGCCACGCGGGCCGCGCCGACGTGCATCTGGAGGAAGCGCAGGTGGGGTACAATAGGCTTCACTTCCCCCCCAGGCGCAGCAAGCTGGAGGGCGAGCTGCGCGCCGTGGAGGAGGAGAAGGCGGCGTGGGAGCAGACCGCCGGCGCCGGCCACGCGGGCCGCGCCGACGTGCATCTGGAGGAAGCGCAGGTGGGGTACAATAGGCTTCACTTCCCCCCCAGGCGCAGCAAGCTGGAGGGCGAGCTGCGCGCCGTGGAGGAGGAGAAGGCGGCGTGGGAGCAGACCGCCGGCGCCGGCCACGCGGGCCGCGCCGACGTGCATCTGGAGGAAGCGCAGGTGGGGTACAATAGGCTTCACTTCCCCCCCAGGCGCAGCAAGCTGGAGGGCGAGCTGCGCGCCGTGGAGGAGGAGAAGGCGGCGTGGGAGCAGACCGCCGGCGCCGGCCACGCGGGCCGCGCCGACGTGCATCTGGAGGAAGCGCAGGTGGGGTACAATAGGCTTCACTTCAGATACACTATTGCCATGTTTAAAGGAAGCTGCTAAGAAAAAGAGAAAGAGAGATAGGGGGAGAGAGAGAGAGTTCTCTATTGGGCAACCGACACTCCCACTGACTTTATACGGATAAAGGATACGAGAGTCTCGGGCACTCCCCTAGTGTGGACGCGAAAGGAACGAACGTCTTATTTGATTCTGCCAAGCATTCGCTATCACCAAGGTCATAGTCAAGTTGCTACTGCATAGCATCTCTATGGTTGAATGATTTAAGTTGCTCTGCCGTACGTCATGGACTAAATGGCTTACTCGCATTAGATATCTATCTAATGATCTATCCAGATAGAAACATTTGAATTCCACTCTACATTCAGTAAATCAAACAAAAAAAAATCTGAATTAAGAGGTTGTATACTGTGCCCAACGCACCTCTTTTATATACATTTGTACTTTTTAAGATTTTATATTTTTATGTCTTTTTGAGTGATACGTTTTGTTTTGATACTTTGATTTATTGATTGTCAATGGACAATAAAGATCCATAAGATAATATAAAATGGTTTTAATTATAAACCAGAAGTAAAAATATACAGTCCTAAGATAAATCGAAGGAACGATTAATAAATATGTGGTCCTCGGCCCTAAAATGATTTTGCGAAGTGCTACAAAAAAGTCGACGGGTATGGCGCAGGCACAGGAAATGCCTAGCACCTCCGTATCCACGATTAAACTCGCTGGTGTTCCCAGCAACAGATTAGGTAGCTCTGTTTCAGGTACATCTGCTATAAACTCGGCAAGAATTCGAAGATTGGCCATTGAAGCCGAGCATGCCCAAATAATTGCCATTAGGGAAAGAGAAGAGTTGGAGCGTGAACGTGAGCGCGAAAGGCGCGAACTTGAGCGAGAAAGCCGTGATCGCGAACGTGAGCGACAAGTTTTCGAACGCGAGCGCGCTGCCCTGGAGCTCCGTAAACAGATGGAAATAGCAAATTTAGAAAAGAAAGGTGGCTCGCGCCGTTCGTCCAAACGTTCTAATCACTGTATTAATAGAGAAGTACAAAAGTGGCTTGATAAATGTGTAGATTCAGCTATGCCCCCCACTGATATTGTTAACAAATCACAGAACACTAATAATAAGGAATTTCCCGTCAGCAGGTCGCCTGCTAATATACAGTGCTCTGTGAAGGTACCCCAGAAGGTGCTTAATAAAACTCAACGTGATAGCAATATAGGTCAAATAGGGCATATTGAATCTGTTAAAAATACTTCTCTCCACAGAAATAAGAAGCTTGACGCAAGCTATTGTAGCGATAGCCAAACAAAACCAACCACAACCAAACGTAGGCGATGGAAGGCTGCCTATTTTTGACGGAAAACCTTTAGAGTGGTTAAAATTTAAACGTATGTATGATGATTCAAAGCATTTATATTCATTTTCAGACAATTTGGCACGTATGACCATGGCATTGAAAGGAGCAGCCTATGAAGCGGTGGCGGTTCTATTAGTGTCAGCACGTGATCCTGTAGATGTAATAGAAGCTTTGGAAATGAGGTTTGGTAGACCTGAACTAATTGTACTTCAAGAAGTTGCGGCGATCCGTGCACTACCTAAAATTGCTGACCGATGTGACATTAACGTTTTTGCTTGCCGAGTACGCAATTCTATCGAGGTGATTAAACTCTTGGATCAAAAGCCTTACCTAGACTCACCAGAGGTATATCAATCTTTGCTCAGTAAATTAACACCCTTACTACAAACTCGGTGGGCAGACTACGCGAGTATTCACTTTTCTCGCAATGGTGAGCTTACTAAGCTCGAGCTTTTAGCCCGTTTTCTGATTCGTGAAGTGGACCTTCAGCTTAAATTTGGTCTCACGGATTCACTCGCCGTTGCGAAGAAAAGTGAACAAAAATACACAGAACAAGACAATCGCATCTTGATAACAAGCCATCCACAGCATCATGCCGCTAAAATTCATGAAATAACTAATAATTCATTAAATATTGTCAAAATTTCTTGCTGTTTTTGTAATAATAAACACGATTTAAGTCATTGTGACATGTTTAAGTCACTGTCTGTCAATGACAGGTGGCAGTTTATAAAAAATAAAAAAATGTGTCATAAGTGTCTTAAAAAAGGTGCGCACACTTATCAAAATTTTAATTCTTCAAAAGAAGTTTGCAACAATTCAAAATGTAACTCAACGCATCATAAACTTTTACACATCGAAAATGAAGTTGAAAAAGAGGACGAAGACGAGCATTGTGGATCATCTCCCTCCACAAATTCACAAACTACCTCTGACTTTGTAGCTCACGTTGATAGCTCGACTTCCTCGAGCAGTAAGGAGCCTTCTCTTGTTTTTAAACCAATATTAGAAAAATTGCCCGTTGTGTTTACAGCTCCTAGTGGTAAATTAACTCATTCCCTATTAGACGATGGAGCCACAGGGCTTGTTACTTCTAGTCATCTATCAATGAACACACAAAGTAAATGTGTAGATTTTGATATGAAGGATTTACACTATGATAAAACACATAAAATTTCTGAAGCTTGCTCTGTAAAATTACCAAAAGAAACCATTATTTCGAAAAATATTACTATTTTTTACCTTTCTGATTTGACTCGGGTTCTCAGTAACTCTCAACCAAAGCCTGTCATAGGTATCGTCAACTGGCTTTTAAATTTACAACAAGCTGTAAGAAATTATACCAAATCGGAACCAGATGCTATTATAACAGCACTAGGATGGGTTTTATTAATTTTTACAATAAACCCCATCCGGATTCCCAAAAAGTTATTGCGTAGTATAACAAAAGTTAAATTCAAAACGTAACCTTATTTGTTACGATCGGTTTTTATAGTAGGTTTGTCACTGAAATTTTGACAACCCTACTGACTCTCTCAGGCTTTGTCTCATATTATTTTTATTTTTGATTATTTTATTAGTAGAACTGCACGTCTTCGCGGTGCTATAACTTTATTTTCCTTTTGTTTGTAATAGAGATGTGTTAATTTTTTTTTTTACCGTATTGGAGATATGCAGCTCGAACTAATGTTTTAAAACCATTTGTAAATTTTCATATCATTTGTGTAATAATAACATGTAGATTGGATTTAAATAACCCTCATTTGTATAGTAGCTCGTTAGCTAAAATCGTAGTTTTGACGATTTGGGTTGGTGGATCCGTACGCATGGCAGCATACGCATTTATAATGATGTAATAATAGAACTCACTGTAGGCCGCATCTTTCTGTTTAGTGTTAACTTTAGCCTGAAATGTATCTTCCATTCATGTCATTAAAATATCTATGAAACTTTGAGAAAAAGCTAAATCTAAATTGTATTTTCATGTTTTCGTTCCCCACCAACGCCAAACGCTATTAAATACTAATTATTTATTTTTTAGCTCTGCCTAGTACGCTCAACTCAATGAATTACGTTTATTGTACGTTTTTTATATTTTTTATTTAAAGTTATGTGATATCGCAAAGATTTAACCCCAGCACACAATACGAGAATAGATAGATAGATAACTCTTTATTGCACACAAAATTAGTAAATTTACAAATTTGTTTAAAGGAAATGTACAATTACTAATTAATTTAGGAATACTAAAATTAGAATGATTTTATGTCCTGAAATAATAACTTGGAATAACGTCATCCATCTCAAAGCTTTGCTTACATCTACGACGAATAAGAAGACATAGAATTCTCCGTAGTACTCAATGGAAACACTCCTGCTGTACGATTTCCTGTACATCCTTAACATAGAACGTTTGATTCTAAGACAGCAATAAGAGACACTCCTTTTGGATAGTGGACGGGTCGCTCGACCGATGTTCAGAAGCAATATCTAAATCAACTGTCAAGTCTGCAGAGTTCCGACACAGCAAGGTCTTATAAACCTTTTTCGAAAGTCTATTGAAAGATGTGCTAGCTCTACAACTCAGACCTTCTTCCTCTGTGGTATCAAACTACTTCGAACATACTATAGCAGAGATTAGAAAGAAGAACTGAATTTACTCGCCTAACAGTTTGTTGCATACACGAGCTGTGTTTTCGCAAGTGTAGACGATGAAATTACGCACATTAGACCTGACTGGAAGACCTTCTTGCAACGATGGGTGTCTGAGTACTACGCTTACTTCGATGAAACCAGAGCGATAACTACTTCGAGATAAGCTGGCTGAGATGTGGAATCATACCTTTGTAAATGTGGGCAATACTTAGCTTTGTAGCTTAGCTTTGTGTTTGTTTGTTAAGTATTTGTTACCTAGGCATGCGTACTACGCAGGCTAGTTGAGGCTTTATGGTTTCCTCATTTTGAAAAGGGGAGCATGTGCCCAACGCACCTCTTTTATATACATTTGTACTTTTTAAGATTTTATATTTTTATGTCTTTTTGAGTGATACGTTTTGTTTTGATACTTTGATTTATTGATTGTCAATGGACAATAAAGATCCATAAGATAATATAAAATGGTTTTAATTATAAACCAGAAGTAAAAATATACAGTCCTAAGATAAATCGAAGGAACGATTAATTAATATATACTATTTAGGCGGTCTTATTGAATGACACTCTTTAACGAGTTGAGACATTAACACGTTCCGGGACACTACTCCAGACACAATAGATGTTTTATTGTTTTCACGCCTGTAGGCGGGCACTGTCCCGGAACGTGTTAAGGCCCAGATATTCCATTTTTACGATGTTTCGATTGATTTTAAACATGGAAACACTAATTATTTAAATCTCGAAACTATATATGTTATAGATGAAGATTACTAGAAGGTTGGATAGGTGTTGGAAACACGATTGTAATTACTTTGCTCGATAAGTTGCCTCAGAAGTGGGCCCCTTTTTTTTCGTATTTTCTATGTAGTTTTCAAATTATTGGTCTTATATTTATGAAAGTCACATATTTCAGTAGCTAATTCCATTCTACACATATACATGTTAAAATGATTTCAAAATGTTTGTTATTTAGATCAGAATAACGAAATATATAAAAACACTTTATTTGACCTATTTCGACTTTTTTGATCTTGATTTGCTTAAGCTATACAGATGTGAGGGACAGGGGATTATAAGAATATACATTTTGACCACATAAGTGAGATCTCAGCCATGAACAAAATGTTTTTTTTTAGTTTTTATCGGTGTTATGTTCAGGCAAAGAAAGGTCCATTTTTTACATTTTTCTGGTTTCTTTCTTACAAGCAGCAAATTCTTCCAATTGGTTTGTGAAGATTACTTTAGACACCAAAGTTGTTTAGGGTCGACAAACCTTTTTATAAAGTTTTAGTAACATTTTCATTCATAAAATACTGATTTAGTGATTCACACTCTTGTGATGATGGTGATTCGCGCAACGACTTTGACGCAACAGTTGATCGTTGTGTCATCTCTGTTCTATACATGCAAGCAGCAATAGCGCTATCTTTTTTTTCAAATGACAAGCACGAGATACCATTTCCTCATTCCCCTTGTCGCCATTGCGAACGCTGGACCTATGTCAATTTTTGCAACTATATTTGCGTATTTAATTACGTAAAACACCTAAGAACTAATAATAGCTAATTTCGCCGCGCCGCGTCACGCTCAGTTGGATCAGCACCAGTCTTATACTAATCAAAGGTCGCGAGTTCAAATCGGGGGTATCATGAATATTTTTCTACATAGTCACAATATTTTTTTAAAAACGAAAAAGTATTTATTTTAATTTTTGGACATTTTAACATTTAAAATAAAAAATAAAATAAAAATAAAAACTAATTAAATTTTCACGTTTTTTTTAAAGTAGCAAATCCTATAAAAAAAACTATATAACAATGAAAATAAATTTCAAAAAGAAAATTAGTATCAAAAACGTCATCACCATGCGGATAAATCTCCTCAATGCCATGAGGATGGAACCCCCAACTTCTACGTGTTAGGCAAAATAAAAAGAGATAGGCTGTAGCGACATACATACATGCAGTGAATAAATGAACTATATTATTGTACCAATCGAAGAGATGAATCCGTTTCTATAGTAACAATATAAACAAAAATCTTAAAACAGTCATGTCAAATTATTGTAGTTTTGAACATTTTCTCTAAAAATCAGACCTAAACCATAACTGTAGGTTTAGCAGTAATCTCAAATGCTAAAGCTGTGGCCTGGCGACTCTAGTATATTGGAGACGAGAAATTATTATATGAATTTGAGGGATGGAGAAAATTATTAGGTGATAGGTCTATATTAATTTTATTTATTTATTTACATCTAGACTCCTGTGACAAATATACAAACATTAGAGGTTAAGTTAAGGTCGGTCTAGCTCTCTTCGTGTATGGAAACTCAGGTTCCATGTTATTTACGTACCTACGTACGCATTTTCTGAATCGTGTAGTAATAATGCATTGACTATCTATCTCTTATTTGGTGACATGGACTTGAGCGACGAACATGGAGATTACTCAGTATAATCCAGTTATATTGGCATTCATAAGTGTCAAATCTGAATATTTTTTCAATTTTGTTCTTTCGAAAATGTGTGGAGACTGTCTTATTTTTTATAACCGTTCCTCAAATTGCTGTTACTGAATATCCAAAACAACTTTGGAGTTTGTGACACATAATAATTCTATTAATCTTGTAGTTAGCGCCAAATGGCGCTTCGGTGTCACGAAAGGTTCCGTACCATTATCTATGAAAATGACATAAACATCATATCTGTTGTCATGGAGTCCCATACAAAAGATATGAAGTCCTAATAATGGGGCAGCCCTCCTAATTATTATCATTATGAGAGTAGATAAGTTGTATGAGAGCCACCTGAAAAAAAAACTGTTTTTTAATTATTTGTTTTTTCAACGGTAACATGAATACATCCTGCCTGAAAATTTCAACTGTCTTACTATCACGATTCATCACATTCACGGACAGCAAGATTCTTATTAATATAATAAAACGGGACACGTTTTACCCTTTCGGTGTAGGAACTCATGCTAATCATAATTCATTCCTTGTAGGGAGGTGTCCCAAAAATATTTTAAAATACATATTTTGGGCGGTGTGATTAGGATATAAAGAAACCCATGCCAAATTACAGTTTTATAGTAAAAAAGGTCTAAAGCTAGACTACAAACAGTCAAACATGGCAAAACATATATGGTTTATCAAAGTAATTGTGTGGGTGCGATGCTCGAATTAACAAACGAGAAAAACGTCGTCAATCCAAGTTCAAGCAAAAGAACTGGTTACTCAGCGCCGTGTGTATACATGAACCCACGACTTTTTACCCCTACAATACAATTACGTTTATTTATTTATATCCAGAAGGACAAGAATAACCCTAAATTACAAAGCTATGAAGGTCTAAAAATCGCCAATTGTTCACTGACTGACTTATAGCTCAAAAATCTATCCTTCTTTCAGATGACCTAGACAGTTGAAAAATGGCATCTAGCTAGGTAATAATGTGTAAGCGAAGGAAAAATGCACAAAATATGTATTCATGATTTATGAAATAAGCAAATAAATATTTCTATAAAAAGTTATGATATCCCACCAAAAACATCAATGTGAAAAATGATAGCCAAGTTCAATGCTCAGTATATTTGATAGTGAACTTCGCCGAAAAAAGTATTGCATCTAAATGAGAGATTACTACTTACTACTATTGCCTTACTATTTTCTTACTTTCTAACACATGATAGTCAAGTCATTTTTATAGTTCAAGCTGATATTAAGCGAGTATTTCAAGCGTGGTGTGGGTGACCTCGATAGTAATTACTTTGAACCATTAATTTACTTGAACCATTTCACGGGACATCCAAAATATACGCGGGCGACGCCGCGGGAGACGACTAGTAAATAAATAACTTTTATATTATTAAAGGATTACTGAAACGATAAAGAAACTTTTGTCTTTAATTTGGCTTTCCATATTAAACGGAAGCGTGAAACATACTGCGCCGACCCTAGATAAACTGGGAACAGGGCAAGAGAATGATGATGATGATTTGTAATGTTATGAATTTCAGTGTGTAAAAAAATACCATGACAAAATTCTCGTGATGGGTGAACTTTGACTTATATATCTACTGGTTTGCACGGAACCCTAAATTTGAAGTGTCATATCTGTAATGGTCTTCAATTATCATCAATCGGAAGACTGATGGAAGATAGTAGTGAGACTATAACTGTGTCGACAAAGAGGATCTTAATAAAAACCACCTAAATGTTATTACATTACATTTCCTACACCTATGGGTTGGCTGGAAGAGGTCTCTTTTAGGGATAAGCCCACCTTTGTTCACATTGTGACTTCTTGTACCTATTTTCTGTACATCTTATAAGTGCAATAAAGAATATAATAAACTAGCTTTTGCCCGCGACTTCGTCCGCGTGGAATCGTGACTTCTTTCTCCCGTTTTTTACACATTTACCAGTATATCTTTGCTCCTATTGGTCGTAGCGTGATGTTATATAGCCTATAGCCTTCCTCGATAACTGGACTATCCAACACAAAAAGAATTATTCAATTCGAACCAGTTGTTTCGGAGATTAGCGCGTTCAAACAAACAAACAAACTAACAAACTCTTCAGCTTTATAATATTAGTATAGATGTTATCAGATATTCTTTCTTGTTTTTATAATGGTTACAGGTTGCTGGCATAAAGTGCTGACCAGTCGTGTGAGAATTAAATAACCGGTGGAAAAGAGTTTTTTTTTTGTATTATTATGCCACTCTATGCGTTCCTTGTTCTTTCGATAAACGTTTAGACTAAAAAGCATGTATGGTGTACTAAAGAAACCATTTTGTAAAAGTTCTTAGGGGTTCTGCTAGATGGCGTGGGTATGTTACTTACAAAAGCGCATGAAGTATCTTATTCAAGAAAATTTTGTTCCTTAAATAAACACTAGATGGCTTAATTATACACGAGTTTTGTAAGACAAAGTTGACAGAAAAAGTTTTGTGCGGGGGTGCTGGTGGGGGAAGCGCCCCGCACTTTTAACAAGGGGGCGGGAATAAGATGGCCTTAAATAGAATAATAATGGTTTAATTTCAAAAAGAAAGTTTACACTTTACAGACATATGATGTTATAATTTTTCGTGTTTATGTGAATGAGTGCGTGTTTCACTTTGGTCCTCATACTAGGCGGGCCTTGTGAGGGCCTTTAGAGAGTTGGAAGTCGATCTTCTCGTCGCTGACACGTCGTTTGCCCCCAGATCCGCGAATACGAGGAGCTGAAGATGGAGGCGTCGCGGCAGGCGGCGCGCTACCTGCAGGAGCTGGACTCCGTGAACCGCGAGCAGAAGGCCGACCAGGACCGCCTCGACAACGAGCTGCGCCGCAAGGGCGAGTTCGAGAATAAGCATCGACAGAAGGTAAACTAATACTTTCTCAGGCCCCTCACAATGAGTTGTTATTGGGAACGTGCACGATAGTAGCGCCCTCTGGCAAACGCGACTTTCAGGGCACCTGTCAAATTGACACTGATAATTGTTTGTTATTTTATATTAAATAAAGCAAATTTATGAAATAAAGAAAGTCAATAAATCGTATTTTAGAGGCAGTTTGTACAGGCAGTAGGAGAGAAAAATGGAAATTGTAATAAAAACAGTTTTTGAATGTGTAAAACACAAAATCAATTTCCGGCCCCAAACTTTGCTAAAAGGTAAAAAATTGGTTTTAGCCGAACACGTAAGGAATGTAGAAGAAGTATGAAGTAAAAGCAATAGTTACTTTATTCGAGCTGATATAATTCGACAAACATCAGTGACCATTACACCTTAAAAACAAGTTTAATCGTAAGTACTTTCCGAACCTAAAAAAAAATATTCTTTATGTAGACCGCGAAATCGAGACCTCACTTGCACGGGCACAGGGGCGCGGGGGGAAGCGATAGCATAGCAGGTTGTGCGTTGTGCTGGCAGCGCGGATACACCGAATTAGTTCGAATTGAGAAAAACAAATAGCGTAGGGCATGATGATATTGCTACAAAAATAATCAAATCTGTAAATAAAGATATTTGTAATCATCTGAGCTACATCATAAATCTAAGCATAGAAAAGGGATTTTTTCCTGATGAGCTTAAAGTGACTATTATAAAACCTATTTTTAAAAAAGCTGACAAAGAATCAATGGAAAATTATAGACCCATAGCATTAATACCTATATTCTCTAAAATTTTTGAAAAATACCTGTACAATGAATTGAGCAACTATTTCGAAAAAAATGACATTTTCTGTACACAGCAAAAGGGCTTTCGTAAAAGCAAAACTATAAATACGGCACTTTATGATTTTTATAAAAATGTAATAACACACATTGATAGCAGAACGCCGGTGTGTTCAATATTTTGTGACATGACTCAGGCGTTTGACTATGTAGACCATAAAATCCTAATCAGCAAACTAGAGGCGTATGGCATTAGAGGCAATGTATTGAGCTTGCTCCAGTCTTATCTCACAAACCGTCGACAAAAAACAGAAATATGTAGGCTAAATATGGGTACGAAATCTGAGGACACGAGCTCATCGACAGAGCGCGTAGTCAAATACGGAGTCCCGCAGGGCAGTGTATTAGGGCCTTTTTTATTTATAATTTATATAAATGACCTACAATTTATATTTAGACCTATAATTTATATAAGCAACCTATGACCTTATTCGCTGATGATAGTACTATAACTATAAATTGTAATGACATCAATTCTTATAAAAATGACATAAATCAATCATTGACATCAATAATTACCTGGCTCAATAACAATAATTTAAAAATAAACTTAAGAGCGTACACGGCGATTATGACCCGAAAGCGTGATTTCCAAGCTCAAGAACTCTGCAAAAATAAATCTTACGAAACTTCAAATTGCTAATTATTGTAGGCAATCCTTTCAAGTAAAAAATTTTTAAAAAACATTTCCAAGTTATTTGATTTTACGTGAGCTATAACAACTAAACGAACAGCTGTTTCTCAAATTTATGTTACGGGGCTTACTTTGGAGTCTCATGTGTTCAAAATCACTTGCATGTTTTACATAGAATTGAACTTTTATTATTAAACAGATCCTCAACTAAATATTGAATTTGACAATTTTTGAAAATTCTGTTCCAAATGAAAGATACGAGTCCTTAAAGAAAGTGAAACTTACAACAAAAGGCAGATTTAATTTCACGTTTATTTCGGATAATCAGTCCTTTTTTCTTCGAAATAAAGATACACAGTATAGAAGCATGCTTTTTTCTACGCAAATCGAAACAAAAACTAGCTAAAATCCTTTTTTTTCATTCTTAGTATTTAGTTTCAAAACTGCAATAAAACCATCCTCGTAAACAGTTTCAAATCAGTCCGCCGCAAGGCTTTACAAGGTGTGGACGTATCGCTCGAGTTACCGCACAAAACCTCGCGTGATCCTTGGCGCCGAGTGAATTTATAGTGCGACTAAGCAATTTTGGTATTTAATATTTTGTAAATTAATATTATTTAATGAGTAAAAAATTCTTGAATTACAATAATGTTGTTACAGTTTTTCAAATATGGGAAACAAATGTAAAAAATATAACCTGGCTACCTCCAAGTCTCGAAAGGGAGCATTACACGATAATATATCTAAGGCCAGGGCTAAAAGGTTGGTTAAATAGTTTATATTATAATTCATTATATGTGAACCGAACTCAGGAAAAGTCGGAACTCATGGTTATATTGGGTATATTTCTTTTACACTTATATCCTTATCTTATATAAGAATTTGAAACATAGTGATACAAGCATCATAACCTTGTACGTACAGGTGTTTCATATTATATTTGTTTTTATTTATGAAATAAATAATTTAGTATTTTTGTATGTATTTGTAAGTAAAGTCTTATTATATTTTTTTCTTAACTTTAGAACATTGAACTTAACCTTTGAACTTGGTCCTAATTTTGGAATCCCTTTTGTCTTTTTAATAATTGCCAAGCATCGATCATAAACCTACTAGACGGATAGTGTTAGATTTATTCTAAAAACCGTCAGTTGATTACAAGAGTGCGAGTGTGTGAAATTCTCTTTGTTGATGATTTGCTCGCTTCTGATTGGTTATTTGATATCACGGGCGTACTCGTAGTTCACAAAAGTTTTCAAATCTAAACGTGGCATAAGTTTTTTTGTCTTACTCGTAAGTAAGTGGGTACATGGTCGATGTTTTCAAGCAATACTTATACCCGAATTTATAGGCAACCAATTACTTCACTATGAACCTGGAATGTTCTGACTTTTGACGGTACTAATTTCATACAACATTTTGATTAGGAATGTTTTTATTAAGACATTACCCAATAGTAATTTATTTTGCATGATTATACATATATTTACCAACTTGTACTTAAGCACATTGTGTGTTTTCATGTCTTTAACATTCTATACGATAACTACGGATGATTGTGTGTGTGTGTGTGTGCAGAGAAAATTGCTTATTTTGTCGCTAAGAAATTCCAAATTTGCTTTTAAATAATGAGCACAGTGTTATATTGTGGTTTATGATTGATTACTTTTACTTAATTAATCATTTTGTAATGATTATAAATTAATCACCTGATTAATTTCCCAAAAAAAACTTTATACTTATAATAGCAAAGGGAGTAATTAATTAAATTAAAAAATCACTTTCAAAATCTCAGAATTCAATAAATACAGGATGTGACAAAACCGTGAAAAATAAACCGTGGTTTTCGGCTTTGTTATATCCTGTATTATTTTTTTTGTAGAATTGAATTAAAAAGTGCAAAGATGCAATAGTATTATGGTGACCTACTTTTTCATTGAGCATATTATAAAGGCTAAAATTTCGTTATTTTTACCACTTCCTTCAAAATTATGCTTTTAAATAACATGATTTGTCTGCTTACTAACTAGTTTATGGTTATCTTCAGGCTTTGCATAGAAAATATTAACGTTAATAGCACGAAAAAT
Source organism: Pyrausta aurata (assembly GCA_963584085.1). Classification (NCBI taxonomy): domain Eukaryota; kingdom Metazoa; phylum Arthropoda; class Insecta; order Lepidoptera; family Crambidae; genus Pyrausta; species Pyrausta aurata. Next base: position 13,678 of record CAUZXH010000007.1, on the reverse strand, counting down.
ATTGATAATGCTAGTTACTTTGAAAATACAAAAGTAAATGATGAAATTACTCATGCCTGAGATGAGCACTGAAGATATTGATGACAGTAAAATAATGGTAATGTAGAATGCTCATCTTGTTATTAAGAACTTATCTGTCTGTTATGCATTATAATATTTGATACATAGTGATTTTCAGGTCATCGAAAAAGAGGTATCGCCCGCGGCTAATCTTGTGATTGAAGGTCGAAGAATCATTGAATTAGATTTTTTTCTAGAACAAAATATTACGTTAAACTTTTTTTTTCAAATGTAAACAATACATAATAATAAAAATATTTACAAACTAGTTAGAAAAAAAAACTCAAAAATACATTCTTTCATTCATTTCATGATAGAATTTCATTTGAAACCTTTTCCTCCGATTTTCTTGATTTAATTATTCATAAATGTAGTAGTAATGTTATTTTAAGAGGATCGAGTGCGCGCAAGCTTCCATACAAAAAGAAAAAACGTTTTCCACCTCATAAACGTTGTCTGATTTTGACAATAATGATTTAATGACAGTAATGATTTCATATTTTGAAAAACTATGCTCGTACGTTTTGTTTTTTTTTAAATTGTCTACAAATAGGCAACGTTTTAAAATCAGCAATAGTTAATGCACTTTATCAGACGAATATTTCTTATGTGACCATTAAAAAAACAGGCCTAATTTTAATAATTTGTGTTCCTTAAGTTAAAAAATAATTATGGTAAATAAATTTACTATAAAAGAAGTCAATTCATGCATCGTATCAATGTTTCGTGTTGCATGAATAATCTTTATGGCCTTTCATTATAAATATTAATACACTTATTATATACACGTACTTATAATAAATAAAAATACATTCATTAGTAAATTAAAGTATTAAATGACATAACATGCAAACTAGCATTATCATCAGTTTACGACTTAACGGATCAAAATGGTTAGTTCGACTGATTGTACACCATTCTACGCACACAGGCGCAAGTGCATATGTGTGTCGTCAGCGCGCATTGTGTTCGCCCGAACTGGTCCCGACGCATTCGTGATAAAGGCTCTTAAACAAGACATACATTATGCACTTTAACCAAAGACCAGTAACCCCATCTGGCATTCAAGTAAATTTCAACAGTACTATCATTTCTGAAGTAGATACGACCCGATTTCTTGACATACAAGTTGACCAAAAATTAAATTGGAAAGCCCATATACAAGCACTTACTAAAAAAACAAGTAGCTCGGCTTATGCTTTGTATAGACTTTCTACTACAGTTAATATTGACGCACTTTTAACAGCTTATTATGGACTGGTGGAATCTGTTCTTAGATACGGAATTATCTTCTGGGGTAACTCGACTGACAGGGAGGTAGCGTTTAAAAGTCAGAAACGATGTATCCGCGCTATGTTTGGTCTTCAGACTACCGATAGCTGCATGCCATATTTTATAAAGCACAGAATTCTGACACTTCCGTCCTTATATATAATGGAGGTGGCTCTTTTTGTCAGAGCCAATCCGCACCTCTTTCCTCGGTTATCTGACATAGTTACACGCGACCGACGAGATGAAAGCAAGCTGTGCTCGCAACGAGCAAAAACGGCTCTGCTAAGAAACAGTGTTCTATGCATGGCTCCTAAAATTTATAATAAAATTCCTCAGACATATAAATTGCTTAACAACAATCAGTTTAAAAATAAATTTAAAAAACTTTTAATTGAAAAATGCTACTATAATATTACTGACTTCCTTAACGATAAAATTTTGACATAAAATAATAAATAATGTATTAATCAATGTTAATTGTCATAATATTATAATCAAATAAATATTTTTTATACATGCAATAATAAATAATGTAATCATAAAATTAATTTAATACTAAAATTGACATTATACAGTGGTGGACAGCTAATTAAAGACACTTTGAAATTCGTATGTTAATCAAGTTTTGGGTTCCAATAATTTTGTATTATGAATACATAGAAACCAGCAACTGTTGTAAAATAATCATATGGGTTTTACGTATAATTTGGAGTTACTATTTGCCATAACATTGATCTATTTTTCGTAATTTTTGACCTCAAATCTATTATGAGCAGAATAAGTGTACCAGTGATGTGGACAACTAATTAAAGACACCTAATGTAAGTTACTGAAAACCAAAAAAAAACTGAAACTACAAAAAAGTTAGTTTATATGACATTGAAAATAGTAATTTTTTAATTTTTTTACAAAGTTTTTGATGTTTTATTGTATGTCGTTTAGCTGTATTTTGACCTTAACTTAGTCCTGGCATTGGTGATATGCGTTTCTTGTTATAATGTATTAGAATTTGTTCTAATGCTTTCATAAAAGCGCCGTATAGTTAATAAACATTAGCATCATGTCTCGCTAGTGTATTATCTAATACAAGAATCTAAATTTTTTCGATTGTATTGATGTTAGGACTATTATGGTAGCAATATCTAAAAGATAGACATTGTCTCTTAGGAAAACTGATACGGCCGTTGCAGTCGGTTAAGTAAGTCGTTAGTAAGTCTAAACTACAAGATATTCTAGACAAGATGCTTAGTCAGCTAAGGGTAAGATAGGCTGTTGTTGAATATTATTGTTTAGGTATTCCATCCATGTACTAGCATTTTTTCATAGGTCCAGCAATACGCCTAGAAAATCAACGGCACACTATGATGTTTCCTCACTTTATATCTTACAGTTATATGATACATAGTCTTGTTAAATTTTCGTCTCATATATCGTTTTTCATCGTAATTACATCTATTGTCTATTTACATTCGAAAACATCTCAATTATCCACTTTGATTCGGTCCGCGTTGAGAATGTATTTAGGAAAACCGCATCCGTGAAATATTTGGCATATTATAAATTTGGTAACTTATAAATTTTTCTTCAGTGCAAGTTTTCCTCGCATAATCTAGACCTTATCATTCTTGCTAAAATATTTAACGATCTTCCTGCAGCAAATACTGTCATGAAAATATGCTTTGATCCTTAATATTTTTCATCTGAAATCCAATTCTATGTCTTTCAGTGGGGTCCTATTCTAAGGTCCTGACATCTATCGCATTGGAAACTTTGTAATATCAGACAAATAATTATCTTAATGACGCATTTATAAAAGCATTAGAATAAATTCCAATACATGCTTGCAAGGAACTAATAGCACTAATGCCAGGACCGTGCCAAGACTAAGTAAAGGTCAAAATGCAGCTAAATGACATACGACAAAATATCAAAAACTTTGTCAAACAATTGAGAAATGACTATTTTTAATTTCATATTAACTGACTATTTTGTAGTTTCAGTTTTTTTTTGGTTTTCAGTAACTTACATTAGGTGTCTTTAATTAGCTGTCCACATCACTGGTACACTTATTCTGCTCATAATGGAGTTGAGGTCAAAAATTACGAAAAATAGAACAATGTTATGGCAAATAGTAACTTCAAATTATACGTAAAACCCATATGATTATTTTACAACAGTTGCTGGTTTCTATGTATTCATAATACAAAATTATTGGAACCCAAAACTTGATGAACATACAATTTTCAAAGTGTCTTTAATTAGCTGTCCACCACTGTATATTTACATGCCGAATTTCGGTAAAACATGTTGATATCAATGAAAAGTTTTTAACATCTCTGCTACTTTGTTTGTAAAAACTATGTACTGTACACATGTTTAAGTAAATAAATATATCTTATCTTATCTTATCTTATAGAATCAAATGAGTTTTCCAAATACTAACATAAGAATATTTAACAGAAAGACAACTACTAAGTACTTACGATCAATTGAAACAGCTACCACTACACACACATACCTAAGCCTATTTTCTTTCTCGTCTCTAAAAATGTTTAAATACGTTTCATTTAAACAATTAGAAACACGACTACCGTTTTGCAATTTGCGTAAAAAAGTATAATAACAGAACATTTTTATGAATGACAGATCGACTATATACATTTAAATCTACACGAAACGCGCAAATTACATAATGCAAATTATAAAATTTAATTACCCATTTTCATAGCTTTGGCGACAATCATTGACAAGTAACCCCGATTAGTTGCAAATTTTTGCCACGGCATGCGCAGTGATCGTTTTCTTTTCCCCCACCATACACTCCGCACGGTCCCAATAATAAATCAAAACAAAAACAGGTTTCCTATACAAGCTCATGATAACCTAACTTACTACCCTGCCGTTATAAAATGAATATTAATATTCTCCTACCGATTTTCGGTAATAGCGACCTGTCTCAATAGAGATATGTCAGGTACGCAGGAGATATTATAGTCCCCGATGTGTGCGCAATACACATAATCATAATCATAATTTATTTGCAAGAGTACATGTCAAGGTGGTAAAAATAAAATAAGTTCAGTGCATTCGGCCAAAAATAATAGCATGCAAATATTAATTGAGTGCTGTCAAAGCTAAATTAAAATATTATTTTACATGTCAAAATTACTATAAATTACAAAATTATGATATGGCATGTCATTATTATATTATTTTATACAATTTACATTACAGTCAAGAAATTTCTTAACACTATAGAAACAATGTTGCAATAGCCAGTTGGTCAATCTGCATTTAAACGATTTTTGGCTGCCAATAGACTTAATATCATCAAGAAGACTATTGTACAAAACAATTCCCATATTATATACATTTTTCTTATAAATTTGTTTGTAGCAAGAAGGTTGGTACAACCGGTCCATGACCCTTGCACGAGTCGGTCGCGGATTAACGTCTGATCGTTTTTTCCAATATTCCGGATGGGAGATCACAAACATACACAAGTCCCTTATGTACATAGATGGCAAAGGTAGTATAAGGAATTTTTTGAAAAGCGGCTTACAGCTAGCATCAAACCTTGCATTGCCGATTGCGCGTATGCATTTTTTTCGGATTTTAAATGCCCTATTTAAATCAACAAAGTTCCCCCAAAGTATCAACCCGTAACTTACAACTGACGAGACGTAGCCATGATAAGCCGCCAAGGCAGCTTCCACAGAAATCGTTTGTCTGAGTCTTTTCAGAGCAAAAACGAATCTATTTAATCGAGAGCAAACTTGGTCTATGTGTTCTTTCCAGTTAAGATGTTTATCTACAGTAAAGCCAAGAAATTTGAGACTATCTACCATATCAATAATGTTATTGTCATGAGTTAATTGGAGAGGTACAGATGGGGAATTGTATGATGAAAATTGGATTAGCTTTGTTTTGTTTATATTTATTTTTAAGTTATTGTCATTCAGCCACTTAATTGCATCATTAAGCGCCTTGTTGGCGTCTGACTCAAAAGAGTCTTTTGATTTACACTTAACAATTATGGTAGTGTAATCTGCAAACAGAATAGATTCGAGACCAAGAGCTTTAAGAAGGTCGTTAATGTAGATTAGGAAAAGGAGAGGTCCAAGAACGCTACCTTGAGGAACTCCACTACTATTTACTCTAAGTTCAGATCGAAAAGTTTGTTTCACGGGAATGTGACGGGACTCAACAATTTTCGAGACTTCGCATTGACTTCTATTTTTTATAAAGCTGTCTATCCAATCCAATGCCTTGCCTCTGATTCCCACTAACTCACAGTGCACTATCTGTTCCTTCACTCTCATTAATTTGGTGAAACGGCTCCGGCATGACCGGGGAAAGATCAGGCGCAGGGCCAACGGCTTAACGCGAGCACCGAAGCACGGGGTGTCATCACCACCATCTTCCTGACTCCGAGCTGTTGCCGAGTAGTTTCAAGACAAAAAACCCCAGAAACAAATTTTCCAAGCCGACCAGGGATTCGAACCTGGGACCTCATTCTTGGATAGTGACCAGCGAACTAACCGCTACACCAATGAGGCAGTATAAAATATAAGTCAAGCAGGAGAGTCCCAAAACAGCCTATACAAGTTTATGATAAAGGTGCTGGTCTGCCTCAGAAAGTGCGTTCAGGTTCAGTGGTTCAGGTATTGCGGATCGTAGTTAAAATATGCTAATACAGATGCTTATTTATCTATAGGAATTTGACTGAAACAGATACATTAAAAATCTTATTTTAGACGCTCTGCGTAGTGTCGCAATTGAATAATAAATAAACAAAAAAATGTAATTAAAATAAACAAGTAAAAGTAGAAATAAATAAATATAAACATTAACTAATACAGTATAAATAGGATAGTGTTAACAGTGCAGCTCTAAATAATATTCACAATATTAATTGCATTCTGCTTCGCACTTGAATTCATTTAAACTGATTTTACCTACACATGGTTTACGTGGTTGGATGTGTTACCATTTATAGTGTATAAGTTATTTTTCAGTTAATCATGTAGCACATTTGTTTGTAATCCCTTAAATAAATATAATAATTTTAAAACTGCATAGAATGGAATTTTTCATTCAAAAGTAAACACACTTTTCAGGGTCATGAGCGCAACGAGGCTATGAAGCGTGTGGAGAAGCTAAACGAACACATCAGGAGCTCGGAGCAGGCGCTGGAAGAGCAGAGGCGATTGAGGGTAGAACTGCAGGTAAGAAGAACCAACGTTCCTACATTTCCTTAATATTCAAACTATAACAGTAGATAAAAATAAACCATTATATACAAAAATACATGGTAAAACTTTTGTGTAGCCAGTGTCCAACTTAATTTGTTTTTAATTGAAAATACAAATTCAAAATTTTACACACGCACGTACTATCTTTAGGCCTCGACCAAGCCTTTCTGTGTTAAGCCTCCACACAGAAATGTTCTTTATATAATAAGATGATGATGCGTGCGATGTGCATCATATTAGTTAACAACTAAAACGGTTAAAATGCCCGCGTTGCTACTGACCCACGACGGTACTTATCAGCCAATCGTTGGTATCTATCTCATACTTTACCCCTTATTTTAATTAATTTTGCTTATTTTAGCACTGTTACTGTGAAAGTTTTCCTAATATATCTTGATAATTTTTAAGGCGGACGTGGGCGAGTGCCGGGGCAGGGCCGCCGAGCTGCAGGCGCAGCTGGAGGACGTGGCCTCGCAGCTCGGCGACGCGCGCGTCGACAAGCACGAGGAGGCGCGCCGCCGCAAGAAGCAGGAGATCGTCGAGTCCTTCAAGCGGGACATCCCCGGCGTGGTGAGTGCTTCCAGGCGGACGAGGGCGAGTGCCGGGGCAGGGCCGCCGAGCTGCAGGCGCAGCTGGAGGACGTGGCCTCGCAGCTCGGCGACGCGCGCGTCGACAAGCACGAGGAGGCGCGCCGCCGCAAGAAGCAGGAGATCGTCGAGTCCTTCAAGCGGGACATCCCCGGCGTGGTGAGTGCTTCCAGGCGGACGAGGGCGAGTGCCGGGGCAGGGCCGCCGAGCTGCAGGCGCAGCTGGAGGACGTGGTGAGTGCTTAAGCGTGCGCTTACACTCTGAGCGTGGCTTTAGTCCAGGCCATCGGTCTGGCATGGTGGTGGAATGATCATGTATCCTGCACGGATTGAAAGACTGATGGTCTAACCGTCGCCCAAAAACTATTTATGACATATTTTCACTATGTAGCGACATCTACTGTTGTACCCAAAGACTAGATAACGATATCAATTTGAAGTGGTGTTTCATCACATCGAGTGGTTTCTACACCGGTTTTTTACATAATCTGTTCGTCAATTTAATTGATATCATAATTAACTATGTTATCTAAGATTTGGACGTTATAAATCCATCGTTGTTTCTCATCATTTTCCTACCGGTATGCTTACACCAAAACCTTTTTAACTTGAACAAAAACTACCACAGATTCTGGTGGGCGCGCTCTCTTTATTTTATACGTTTAATCCGATCGGCCGATAACGGATGAGGTCACCTAATCCGCTTCACACCTAATTTAAGTGTAAGCGCGCTGTAACACTAGTGCATAAACTACTTTATGATCAGGTAATGTATGTTATGTCGTTTCATTTATTTATCTATCACAACATATTTTCTCCTCAGTACGACCGCATGATCAACATGTGCCAGCCGACGCACAAGCGGTACAACGTGGCCATCACCAAGGTGCTCGGCAAGTACATGGAGGCCATCGTCGTCGACACCGAGAAGACTGCCCGCCGGTGCATTCAGGTCAGTCAGTGAACAACTTATAATAAATACACAAACGGTACTATTGGGGTCAAGGCCGCCTTACCACCTTAAGAGCCAAAATCGCTTGCGCCTTGCATCGTCTTTTGTTTGATGTAACCTCCGAGGTTAAAAACGGGCGTCACACCAAAAAAAGAGCGGGGTGTTTAACGTGTCTGTGGCATCGTAGTTCCCAAAAAGATTAACTGATTTTCGTTTGGTTTTGTTTGTGTATAGATAATTTTATTCCAATTTTATCTTAGATGCGGTGCATGTTTCAAGAAAATCAGTGTAGCTTTTTTTGCGACTAAAGAGTCCATAATATTGCAGAAAATGAACTCAAATACTAGTATCACAAAATAAAAAAATATGTTATCAAGAAAAACTAAAACAAGCAAAATGGTAACAGACACCAAAACACACCAAGGGGGTTCAATGAATTTTAGATTATTGCCGGTTTTTTAATTATTGTGTCGTGTATGCAAGCGATGTTTGTTTGAAATTGGTAAGGTGGCAGAGACCTCGTCCGTACATTATATTATTGTCACTCCTATTCCACCACAAGATTGTCAGCAAAACTTATCGTCAAGTGGGCGCATACTTTTTTTTTCTTTGAGACAAGCTCCTCAAATCGAGCTTTAATCTAGGAATACTATTACGAGTGAGCCTAATTTGTGTCATCTTTATTTTCATCATGAACTTCCATTTTTCTATCATATTATTATAATTAAAAGGTACATGGATGATTCCTCAGGTGCTGAAGGAGCGTATGTTGGAGCCAGAAACCTTCTTGCCGCTGGACTACATACAAGCCAAGCCGCTGAGGGAGAGACTCAGGTACTTACTTCCCCTTTTGAATAATAATATGGTGGCTTTATCCACTTTAAGGTAGACCGTGAAATTGAGAGATCCAAATGATAGTATTGTTGTGTCGATAGTATTGGCTATCGATACTAATATTGCCTTCAAATAAGGAGCTACTTTTTTATTACTCCATTGACTTGCTTATTTCTTTAACCATTTATAATGCGCATAGCAAACATTTTGAACTTTTTACCCGCATCACAGTGTTGCCAATCGATTATAATAACTAAAATTTTTAAAGTCAGCAAACAGGCTTCATCTGGGTGAGCTCGCTCTAGCCACGTCTGGTCTAAACTTGGGGCAAAACGTTACTTTTTGATAACCGTGACCGTCGTTACTGTTCCATAAAAATAACGTCGAAAAATCACCGTGACTTTGTCACCTAGGTTATTTTTGTCACTATGGCGATTTTAGTCACGTAACGGTTTATGTTACTTCAGTTAATAATCAACTAATGGTTAATTAAATGCGATGATTAATAATGACAGGAGATAATATTCGCAATACAACACAAATATTGTCAAAACAATGGTAATCCGACTCTTGTAACTAAATTCATGAAAAAGAAATCACGTCAACCGAAAATATTTTTTTCTCTCACCAGCTGAGGTTTTTTTAACTTATAAGATTATGTATTTTTTATTTTTTATTACCAGCTTTAATTAATGATTAAAATACAGTGATATTTGGAGCATTTGTAGAACATATTGATCTCCAGTACAAAATACCTAATTCATAATAGTCAATATTTATTTATAAATAACTCGTAAATAATAGCCAAATTTATAGTTTAAAATAATATAATTTGTATTATATTTAACTGGCCGTGTCTTTTATAATTTAAATTAATTTAATTTATTATTCTGGCAATCAAGAGTCACGACATTTGGAGCGGATCGGCCACACTCACTATTCGTAAGCCCGTGATCGTTCGGCCGCGCTCGGGACAGATCGTTCCTACCTACGTTCCTCGCTTCTGTTGTGACGTGCGTGACTGAAACAGTAATGGATATTGGAACGACAAAAATACCGTTGTTACTTTGGAACGTTGTTACTTCTTGAAAAGTCACGGTGATATTTTAGGAAGGCAGATCACTGTTATTTTATAATCGTGACGTTATTTATCGCCCAAGTCTAGTCTGGTCTAGTACAAAAGCGAACCCGTTTCACATTTAAAAAAAATATTGGCGACTCCCAGGGACATCAGAGAGCCGAAGAACGTGAAGCTGCTATTCGACGTGCTCCGCTTCGAGCCGCCCGCCATCCACCGCGCCGTGCTGTTCGTGACCAACAACGCGCTCGTGTGCGAGACGCCCGAGGACGCCTCGCGCGTAGCCTACGACCTCGACCGCACCAAGAACTCCAGATACGACGTACGTACCCGACTGGTTAATAATAATAATAGTCCCCCTAGCCGATTTCGACTACGGTGGCCAGTAACCGACTGCGCAGGACATAAATTATAGTGCACAAGTGTGTGCGCAAACACAGGTGCACTCTCTATTCCTTTCACTCTTATAGCCCAATGGGACAGCAATATGACACGTCCGGAGAGAAATCGGGTGCAAGACTAACGGCTTTACGTGCTTTTCTAACCGCTGCGCCACCAAGGTACCTAACCAGCATTAGAAAACGGTCTGGTGCATCAATTTAGTCAGAATGATCTTGTAACACGGACTGACAGACTGATGAAAATTTAACCGTGAAATATGTTTATTATATTTTCAAACTGATGAACCGGTCTGATGCAAGACCACATAAGATATAATCTTATTCACTCATATTATTTTAAAATTTTCGACTAGTGAAGAAAAACGAAACTTTACAACGCAATTATTCATCCCATGCTATCTGTCCTCCAGGCGCTGGCACTCGACGGCACATTCTACCAGAAGTCTGGCATCATCTCGGGTGGTTCCCTCGACCTGGCGCGCAAGGCCAAGCGCTGGGACGAGAAGCACCTCTCGCAGCTCAAGTCGAAGAAGGTAACACGCACAGCTCCATCGAAATATAAACCTTGAAGCGAACTCGGGACCGATTTCCACCTCGTCCAGCGCTTTATTACCTTATTTTTTTTAAAACCAGTTGCTTTCTTGGGAGTCAGTTCTTACCTGCTTCGGATGCTCTAAGAAAAGGTAGTATGATAGATTCATTGAGACATTAATGCATTCATTTTTAGCATTTATGTCTCAACATATGACATGTTTTATCATATGTTGATTCTTTGATTAAGATTGTACGGCAGTACTGTTGTTTGTAACAAACGCCGTTTGAACTATCTCCATATTAACCACATATCATACCTCATCTTTGGGATTTGGTATCAACCCTATGTTAAATATTCACAGGAAAAACTGACAGAGGAGCTTCGCGAATCGATGAAGAAGTCTCGCAAGGAGTCCGAGCTGACGACAGTGGACTCGCAAATCCGCGGGCTGGAGTCGCGCCTCAAGTACGCCGTCACGGACCGCGACACCACGGTAAATATTATTTCTAAAGGTGGGTTTAGACCAAACGAACAAAGAACTAGAGCTAGAACAAGAACATTCTTTCTGTTTTTTTGCTCTAAACGGGAGCTCGATTTCAGCGTTTTACACCAAAATATCGAGCGAGCGTTCTTAGAATATTCTATAGAACGCAATAGAACAACGAACGAATGCCCTGAGTAGAAGAATTTAATGAAGTGGGGATAGAATGAGCATTCGCTCGTCTGATTTAAATGGGCCTTAATAGAATGTCATTCCAATCGACTACGAATTGAACAAGGTATATCAATACCTATCACGCTGATGATGATGAGTATCCATTTTGGATGGTCAGGGGCCGCGTCAATATGGCTAATACGTGTGATTTTTTGTGGAGTTAAATTTTCCAATGAAAATCAGTTGAAATCCACACGACAGTGATTTAAAAAAAAACTATATCTCGTGTATATTTAACATGTTGTCGTAGTTTTTAATGGATTTTGGAACGAAAATCACTTGGATAATGGTGCTAGTTTAGTGCACTGGATACGCGTTAAAAATTAGTTATTTATGAATGGGCATCACATCGCACGTAAATAACGTAATCGATAGCTGTCAAAGCTGATCTAACCGCTTTTTATGTCCTAAAAATTGTGCCAAGAAATCCAAACGAAACCTTTAAAATAAAAACTAATCAAAGGAAACTCGCCGTCTAAAAATACGACCTTAACTCCTGTTGATTTTTGAGAGCAAATGTGAAAAATACATTATAGTAATGCTAATATTTTTGTAATCGTTGTAATTATTACCTTAACGTGTACTCTTTTACTTCCAGCTGAAGCAAATTAAGGCTCTAGACGCAGAACTTGCTGAGCTTGAAAGGAAGATGGACAATTTTGGGGTAAGTTGACTACGTAAATTCAATTTATTCTCTTCGCAAAAATTTGACGACACATTTTTGTCTTCATTATTTTTCCGGTGAAGTTTCACACCGTTTTTTAAAAGACCTGTCCCTGAACTAAAGTTATAATAATACAGCCTTTTTTTTGCATAGGAAATGCTTTATGCATACCCTGCTGGGTTATGTGGGACTCCCTTTGTTCGTCCAGGTTTACCCACTAAAACCTCCGCGGTTTCCCTCAATCCGCCTTAAGTGAGACGACGGAGGTTCGCTCAACGCATGCACTCCGTCGATAATAATACAGCCTACGCGTTAAAAAGAAAGCGCTTGCAAAATTCAACAGGCTTGTTAATGTGACGGTGGCCGAGTGGTATAGGCATACGCCCGGATAGCGTAAGACACGGGGTTCGATTCCTCGTTTGTCACAGAGTCATGGTTGCTTTTTACAAGTGCAATTTCTGTTATAATAATAAAAAATACGCACTTCACTAAATTAAGTTTTTACAGACCGCTACTTATGTACAACGAAGGCGATATTATAGCTATAAGCGATCTTTAGTCTTGAGTAATTTATATTTTCTTAGAGATCTACTTTAAACTTGCTGGCTAGCCGGATTTCAAGGCGTCGGGTTTGATTCCCGGATTAGACGTGCGTTAAACGTTTATTGAATTACGATTGTTACCATAATGCGTGTGTGTTGTATTCCAGCCTCAAATCGAGGACATCGAGCGCACAATCCTGGAGCGCGACGCGAAGATACAGCAGATCAAGGAGAATATGAACAACGTGGAAGATGTCGTGTTCCGCGGCTTCTGCCGGGACATCGGCGTCGCCAACATACGGTAATGCACGATGTTGCTTTATCAATTATAACAGTGATAATTATATTTTTCTTATCTACTTGTAACTTTGTAAACAAGATGAGTTCTTTTTTTCAGTGACTTCTAAGTGTTAATAACTTATGTGCATATTGCATTACAGTCAGTACGAGGAGCGCGAGCTGCGCGCTCAGCAAGAGCGTGCCAAGCGGCGCATGGAGTTCGAGGCGCAGATCGACCGCATCGCCTCCAACCTCGAGTTCGAGCGCTCGCGCGACACGCAGAGTGAGTGCTTATAACATTTACAATGATTCGTGACGTCCCAGAGCAGAAAGCATTGTCTACGAGGGGCCTGTATATGTCTTATATTTTCAAGTTATAAAATGTGATGATTTAGGAGAAGGGTTGTCCGGCGGCTGATGTCCGCGCGTATCGAGTTTACTACTTTCCCTCCCCTCCCGACGGAGCGTGATGTTTCAAACCTTTTCCAATTTCAAAATCGATCCA
>CAUZXH010000006.1:0-18228 GCA_963584085.1 Pyrausta aurata | reverse complement strand
GTTCGCTTCACTCGCGCTACTTATAATTTTATTACTTTTTCTACATAGATAAGGCCAACATATGGAGTAAGGTTGAGGTCTCTGACGCCTAACTTTTCAACGAAAACCGCTCGTACACACGACACTTCAAAACAAAAGTCGACACGAGGCGCAAGCGATTTCGGCTCTTATGGTGGTTAGGCGGCGGTGACTTCTATGGATTGTGTACAATCGTCAACAAAACGCAAAATAATCACCTGGGTAGCCCAGTCCTCCTGCGCGGGCTGCGCCCCGAAGGCGGGCGCGGCGGCGGCGGGCGCGCCCTCCTCGGCCCACGACGCGACGGGCTCCACCGTCTCCGTCCAGTCCTCGTGCACCGGCGCCGGCACCTCCGGCTTGGCGGCGACCACGGCCTGGAAATTATATACTTTTTTAGCAAAACCTTATCACAAGTAATGTTGTGTGATGTGAGTGGGTAGTAAAGTAGACTGCTTGCAACTGGTCGCTGTGGAAACCTGGGGGAGGCCAAAGTTCAGCAATGGACGTCCTTTGGCTGATAACGATAATGAAATATGAAGCAAACTTTTGCAGTTACATAAAAGTATTTCCATAATTCCTACATTCAAAACAAAAGAAATATATTTGTTACACTTTGGTTAGACCATAGTTCAGCTACAGAACAATAAATTTGAACAATTAATTAGTTTACAGTAGTTTATAGACACACTTAATTTTTGTCTCTTCTATAAGACAGTGCAATGTACTGTATGTATTGATTTATTGCCTAGTCTGATATTGTTTTTTTTTATTTTTCTTACAACTTCTGTATATGTTGCAACACCTAGCGACTTTATGTGAATTCTGTTACCTAATCTGTGAATAACGTAGTGGGTTATACATTTAATAATTTACTTGTTGGCACTTTTTTTTTATAACATGTAATGTGTAACTGTTTGTTATTCCATAATAAATGAAAATAAAATAATTACATAACTGTTTCAAAAAACATACCCAATCTTGCCTAGATTGAAGGCCTAGATTGATTGATTAGAGTGCTAACACTGAAAATCACCAACCATTAAGTAAATTAATAATGAGGACAGTACATAATACGCATATGCATATACCATGTTCATTAATATGTCATGATATTATATGTTCTAAAAGCACAATGATTTTTAAGTTATAATAATTTATGTTACTAACAGCAAAGTTAATAAATACACAGCATTAACACATGCTTATTCACAAAAAAAAAACATTGAGTTGTTGTTACTACTACGTATAGAGAAGCTATGCCGAGCAAAAAATGTGTCACAAAAATGACAACAAGATTGTGACACGAGTTGATGACCGTCATCAATTCATGGAGCACAAAATTTGTTTGTGATGTCTGTACCATACGCTAGTAATAGTAGTTCAATGCAAAAAACCCACCTGTTCCTTAGCCTGCTGCTCTTCCTTCTCGCTCTCTTCAGGGTCGCGGTAGAAGAACAGGTCCACCACGACGTCCCAACGCTGGTCGCGGGCGAGCACACCACGCAGGCGGAGTACCTCACGGGCAAGCAGCCACCACATCAGACCAATGGAGTGAGACGACTGGAAATAGTTATACAACATTAACATAAGAATGGATAGCTGTGCGAGATACACTTTCTAAAATTTAAAGCATACAGCATGTATGTGCTGAAAACAATGTGTTACTGTGTAAGGAGTGGTAAATAAGAATAATAGATATATGTGTTTTCATCTATTTTATTTTACTAGTGGAACAATTCTATGAAGTTTCACAACTGTAGTATTGTGTTGTGAAATAGTTATAGTTCTTTCTTTAAATTCTTGTAGAAATTGAATGTCAACTTACATGTTGATTAACTTTAACACAAATACATAAGTAGTACACTGAACCAACCTTGGTGTTGCATGGGATGGCAATGTCAACAAATCTGAGTGGAGAGTCTGTGTTGCAAAAAGCAATGACAGGAATGTTGACGTATGAAGCCTCAGTAATGGGCTGGTGGTCCTGGGCAGGGTCAAGCACGATCAGGAGACGGGGCTCACGGAATGCGGCTTGGATCTGAAAAATAAAAACATCTTATTACAGTAATTTACATGCAATAAAAAATGCTATTGAGTGTGAAGAAAAAGATATCAGAAAAAAGTGTAATCAAACTTGCAATAAATTGAAGTCAGTGGTTCCTTAGTTTGTTTGTCATCATCGAGTTTCGGAATGAAATCTAAATATTACAGCTGATTTAAATACATCTGATAAACTTAGCTAGATACATGCCAGGTTTATTCATTACAAATATAGGTATGCCAACTGGGATTTTACCTGGTTAGTGAAGGCACCAGGAGTGAAACGTCCAGCAATAGGTGTAGCACCAGTGTGAGCGGCGAACTTGAGGACGGCGCGCTGACCGAAGGGACGAGACGAGATGACGAACACATCTGCTGGGTTCTCAATAGCGACCACAGCGCGGGCGGCCAGCACCAGCTTCTCCCATGTGCGGCGGAGGTTGATCACGTGGGTGCCATCAGCGCGGCGTTTGTACACATACGTCTCCATCTAAAAATGATAACCATGCTACAGATTTTCCATTTCAACACATAGTACCTAGATAACTGAGTTTGGTTGGGTCAGTTGGGAGAATGCAATCCTCATAAGTCTCAGAGAAAAGTGGAACGGATTCTCGTCTCATCATAACTGCAAGATGAATGGACTCGTGATATTAAATTTGAGGTTATGTTATAAACACAGAACTTACCTGAAAGTTGACATTTTCGGACCCAAGATGGGTCGTGGCTGCCAGCATCTTGGTGACATCCTCCTCATTGAGGGTCAATATGTCTAATCCTCCCGACATCGTTGCGTTTATTTGAGTTACGACTAAACCTGAAACAACAAAACCAGCCGGTAAATACAAAGTCCCACGGAGACACAAATCACAAATAATCACCACCAGTATAGACACATATCATGTATTATTTGTTTCTTGTCACGAATTTCTAGTTCTAACAATGATTCATTAAATAATTTGAGATTAAATTAATAAAACTTACGCGTGTAATGCCACTGGGAGCGAAATGGACTTAAAAGAAATGTCAAAAGTGACAGCTCAAGTCATCTGAATTCTTTTTTTTTTTTTTTTATATGTGTTTAACGGCTTTGGAAAATCCATACAGCCTTTTCTTCAGTGTTAGCACTTTTTCTATAGATTTTTCCACTATTTTATGATAAATAAAAATCCATCATTGGGTTCTTAAGGGTGATAAGTCTTCAGTTTTTCATTCTGATAATTTAAAATTGCTTCTGTTCAATCTGAATTCTGACTGATGAATGACACGCTATAGTGATGAGCCATTTCATGTTCCGCTACGGCTGCGAGCTGCGAGCTTGGGTACAAAAATCTCTTACGTCTTTATGTGCCAAACAGAAAGAAAATTAGGTATTTCATGTCTTTAAATATGCTCCAACAGGCCGTAGAATAGATCGGTATACAAATTTCATTTTGAATTAATTAAATAATGATAAAATACACATTATTAGTCCTTCCCTAAGTGCAAATAAAAATATGATTTAATTTACCTTTCAAAGCAAATTAAGAATAAGAATTTGACCATCATAATCTTCTTCTTCTTCTTTTGTGGCGACGAACACTGTCCTGCCCATAGAAAGTAGTATAGTATAGAATGACAAACGCGGATTTTCAGCGATACCAAAAAGTTACTTTACATGTGTGCGTTCAATAGTGATGTGTATCTTATGGTGGTCCAAGTTTTATCGAGGAGGTTACGATAAATCATGTAAATTGAAACAAAAATAATTAAAATAATGCACTTTTAATTACATAATACTTTTTATTTGATAAACAAGACAACCTCATTTTTGTTAAATTACATATTTATTTATTTATGTATGAAGACGTGCTAGAAGCACTTATACGCGTTCCAACATAGACCTTACCACAGCACAGCTTCGGGCCAGTTGTGTGGGCCAGTGCTAAGAAGAAGCTGTGCAAGAATTACGGTTACCTAAAAAAATCAGTCAAAAAAATTTATCGATACTGATGACGTCATCATTTAGTCAAGCCCTAGTGTAAAGAAACGGTTTCTTATTTTACTGAAAATACCTGAATTAATCTATTGGAAACTTTGATATATGGCTGCAAATCACAAAGAAAGTCCTAAATTTACTGTACAATTTGGCATCGGAGTCGATTTCACTCACAAATTTTATAAAATTTGGAATTAAATTTTTTATCAATGATTCATATTTACTGGTGGAAAGTATGATTTTCGGGATTGTATCCTCGGCGCACTTCACAGTTGCTGAAAGCACAAGTCATTTCATCTGAAATTGTTATACAAAACTTAAATTATAATTATATCCATTCATAATTTTTCAAAAATTCCAACGACGAAAACTTGACGTATCCACTAAATCCATTATTTCTTAGAAAACGGTCTCGCTGTCATAAGGTATTTCGCTGTCAAATCCTATAGAATTTCACTAAGTAGCACGCTCTTTTTAAAGCGAAGATTTTTTCTTTCTCTATGGTCCTGCCTGTCACGCTCTGAATGTTCCTTGCATACTCTTACTAATCTGTGCTGTTGGATAAAAACCGATACAAAATAATGCTACGGTTGAGTCCTCGACTTATTACGACAGCTCAAGAAAACAGTGGTAGAATTTTCGACACATAGGGTGACAACACCAGATTTTTAGTAGTTTTTCATGATATTTCTGTGAAGTGGTGATGTGACTGATGTGTGGCCTGAAATTGAACGAAATATTTCTGTATTTGCGTTTGAAACAATAATTTTTAAATTGTTCTGTAAGACAATAAAAGCATTATGATTATTTTAATGCCCTAATTATAAGTGCTATCGATAGGTTGTATACTTTGTGAGTTATTTTGGTAATCGGTGACATTACAGTGAAGTGCCTAATTTGATCATGGAGGCTATAGCAAAGCACGATTTCACAGCAACTGCTGATGATGAGCTCAGTTTTAGAAAGAACCAGGTTCTCAAAGTAAGTTTTATGACTGAATAATGATAACAGCTTCTGTAAAATGCTTGTAAATAGGATCTTTCTAGAATTTTTGGTATTGCAGATACTAAACATGGAGGACGATATGAATTGGTACAGGGCTGAATTAGAAGGAAAAGAAGGACTCATACCTAGCAACTATATCCAAATGAAGAGCCACAAGTGAGTGCCACTTCTTACAATAAGTCTTTTCTTTGGATAGAATTTACCTGCTAGTAATATAACCAACAATATCGAAGTAGTTTGAAGTAAAATAAATGTTTTCATTTCTTTTCTTATTTTATTATTTGAATGTTACTTACTACAGTAAATATTATAATTTCATAAAAATTTAAGTATTTGTATCAGTAGGTACCTCAATTAAATGCCTACAAGAATTACAAACAACTCTCAAAGTTCTAATTACTTGAGATCTACACATGGACTTCAACATGCATTCTCTTATTTTTGCATATACAAATAGAGTGATATGAGTTGAAGTTCAATGATAACCTTTTCCTACAGTTGGTATTATGGAAGAATAACAAGAGCAGATGCAGAGAAACTCTTAGCAAATAAACCAGAAGGTGGTTTTTTGATAAGAATCAGTGAATCAAGCCCTGGAGATTTCTCACTTTCTGTCAAGTAAGTAAAACTTTTTTCTTACACACTGTTTCACCCACATAAATATTGGATCTCCCAAAATATCATTGTAATTTCTCCATTGTAATTCCTCCATATGGGTTTCCATCAACACGCTAAGAAAAAGAAGAATTATGAATATAGCATGCTATTCCTAGATATGAGCCATATTATTGTGAGTAAAGTTTCATCAAAATTCAATTCATTTGATGAGCATGAAGGAGTACATACTTAAACATTTATAATATTAGTAGGATAAGATAGAATAGTAATATATAAACCAGTGTTTGAGACAGTAAACAAAGTTTATCCCTGGCAATGATAATTAAATAAACTTACTAACTTTACTAGTGGCTATCAACAATATATCAGTTTTAAGCTCAATATTATTATTTTATTTATAATGAATTTACAAAAAATCTTAACTTAGGGAATTATGCTATTCACAGCGTTACATAAACCTGTGGTTTTACCGAACGCTGCGCTTGTTGAGTCGTCATCATACTCGTACTTATGAATTTGATGTAGATAATGTATTTATTACACTAAGCAAACAAATATCTATTATATATATAATAAGTCTCAGTATTTGAACTCTCAAATAGTAGTGTTCATTTAGTTCAGTAGGAATGTTACTAAGATGTGGTGATGAAATTACAGTCCGTTTTCTTTGCTAGTCGAATAATGTAAACAATCTTTTCATTACTATTAAAATAATATCAGTGAATAAAATCTTTGATTTGAAAGGATCTCAGTGTTCAACAATGACTGGCCTATGTAGGTTGTGAGTTTTATGTTTATCTGGGAAAATGAATTATTTTGTTAAAAAGGACGATCAAAATTGTTTACAATATTTGACAAGCAAAGAAAAACAGACTTTACTGGAAATACTTAAAATAATTTATTTTTAGTTGATTTTGTTTCTATAGTATTTTGTCACTATACAAACTTAATAATATAAAAAGCAACAGTGACTCTTTGACAGACGAGGATTCTTGATAGAATAGATCAGAACATTTGTTACAAAATTAAATATTTAGGGTGTTTGTTTATTAAAAAGGCACTGCAGTTTACTCAAAAGGCAAAAGAGTAGAACTCACTGCCCATGTTAGTGTTTTCTAGAGATGACAACCCTAAACTATTCATCCCCAAAGTCAAACTATTGCTGTAACTATTACCTACTAGAAGAAAAAACAACTTTACTATTTGAAGTCGAAGTTCGAAGTGAACAGGCTTTTCTGGGTCAGCTCATTCCATCTTTGACTCCCTCTTAGTTGCACTTGACTTGGTCTGGAGTCAGGACCAAACCTGTTCTAAATTAATAAATAAAAACCGGCCAAGTGCGAGTCGGACTCGCGCACTGAGGGTTCCGTGCCAACTTTAACTGAATTAGGGATTCTTACTTCCACTTAGCCAAAAATACCACAATATTTGGTTGACCGCAAATATATAACTTTTTTTTTCATAGTGTTTGTATGAAAGACAAAGTTATATTTAAGGTTGATAAAAATGTGTTATATCTCAAAAACTACTTGTTCGATTTCGCTCAAACCAATTTTCGTTGAAAGTTTTTGTTGAGATATACGTTATATATTTTTTTCGAAATTTTCACTACCTTAGTTCAAAAGTTAGATGGGGGGGGACGCCCATTTTACCACTTTGGAAGCGTCTATATCTTAAACCTTACACTTTTAGAAAAAATGGTTTTAGAAACCTCAACATCATTTTAAAAGACCTATCCATAGACATCCCACACGCATAGGTTTGAGTAAAAAAAAAAATTTAGGTTTTAGTTTCATGTATGGGAGCCCCCCCTTAAATATTTTTTTTTCTTACTTTTTGTATCGGAATCAGAAAGCGGTGAATAAGATACACCTACCTACCAAGTTTCAGCTGTGTGATGCTTATAGTTTCAGAATAAAGTGGCTGTGACATACGGACGGACAGACAGACAGACAGACAGACTTGACGAAACTATAAGGGTTCCGTTTTTTGCCATTCGGCTACGGAACCCTAAAAATAGTATTAGGTACTTTATTTTATTTTTGATCAACAATATGACAATGTATTCAAAATCAAACACAGGCATTATGATCCTGACTGTGTATTTCAGGATTTATTATCTAGCTGCTGATAGAATTTAATTTTCTTTTTCATTCCCATAATTATTTAGTGGGTCTCATTTACAAACAATGTGCAAACGCTTATTTTGTCCCCTTTGTTTCCTCATTAACGTGGAGCAGCAATCTCAGTAAATACCCATGCAAGCAGTAGTTGGAAAACAATTCTATTGGATGTTAAATTGGTAGTTAATAAAAAAAAAGGTTTGCGCCTCGGCGTCTGAGTCATTCACGCAACGCAACGTCCAACATTTATTTTATTTGTTGGGAACGTCTCACTAATGTATTAGTCACTGGTAGTGATCGTTACTAAAACCAGTTAAGTAACGCTAAAGTTTAGTTTACTTTCTAGTTATCTTCACTGGATATTATACATCAAATATTCATTTCTGATAAAGAGACACGGATATACCTACTAGATTTGTTTGTATCAAATTCATTGAATCCCTATAATTTGCTTTCTTTCTATAAATTAAATTGTGTTTGTTATTATATCATGTTGTAATATTTAATTAGTTGTTGTCTGGTGCGGAATTAGGGCATTCCCCATTTCGTCTACGAATGATTAGCCAAACATAGTTTTTCGATCTCAATAAACGACTATTATTGAAAAACAATATTTGTCATGAATCACAGCAGTTATTCATTCATTCGATTAAGTATTAAAAAGCGCATATACATATTAGCAAATCGGAAAGTCCAATAATTTTATGAATGGACTATCCCATGAGTGATAAACAGACACTGTCCAATAAAACTGCCTTAGTCATATAAAATGCACTTGTAAAAAGCGACTGTGTCAGACAAGAAATCGAACCCTGTGTCTTACGCTATCCGGGCGCATGCCCATATTACTCAGCCGGCACAACAGCAAGCCTGTTGAATTTTGCAAGTGCTTTCTTTAACGCGTAGGCCTCGTCACCCCATCAATATTGCGAGATTGCTCTCACAATATCCAAAAGAGATATTTTTACAAATACTATAGGAAACCAATTATTTGCATGAATGAAATTTCAGCAAAATGAATATCAATAGCTTGCCTGGTACTCCTGGTAAAACGTATGAAGGTGCACTCCAAACGTCTTTTTTTACACAGTTTTCATGCAAGGTCAAACCAGTTCCTTCACCAAGTGTATGAATCAGCGACAAGCTGATTGTACTAGAACCAGTTTTAGGCATATAGTCTATTTATAATAATTTGTTAGAAACTAAAATCGGGCCTCATTCGCACATACGTTACACTGATACATAGCCTCTGCGCATAGAGAATGTGATACGAAATGAGAAATAATTATTAAAAAAAATAAAAAATAAATAAAATAAATATTACTGAGATGACCCTAGTCAACAACACCCTTATCAAAGTGTTAACGAAAGTTAGGTATCAATTGCTATTGCACTTATAATTTCATATCGAATGTATTGATATTGAATATGATTGATTGTTCAAAGTTTAGTTCACGTTACGTCTATAAACCTTCGTCACCTAAATACCTACCAAAATTAACATTACTTTTTAATCTATATACGAGTATATAAAAGAAAGTCGTGTTTTTACAACACTTATAACTCGAGAACGGCTGGACCGAATGCCATGGTTTTTGATTTGTTTCCGTCCCGAATAGCAGAATACATCTTAAAAACAATGAAAACTCGATATGTGTAATGAATACTTAATCATTTCAATAAATGCTGATTTGTTTATTACATGTCAAACATTTGTTGTCCAATCCTGTCAAATAGTGTAACAACTATTATTTTTTTTGGAGCTTATGGAAATTCCCATAAAACGGGGCCGGGGCGGGACGGAACTGGGGGCGAAACGAAACTTCGTTCTCAGTAAATACCCATCAGCGAACTAACTAGTTCGCTGGGACCGCTAGTTTTTATTAAATTAAACCATCCTTTACGTAAGAGTAAAATCGGGTGATAACCCCCATTTGCGTATGAGAACTCTTTCGATGGCCGTCTATTCTCAAATAATAGGTGCCTGTATCGTTACGAAACAGTTTCACGTAGTATTCTTGATTCTGGCAGCTCCATAACAATGCCAAACAATACGGCGAACTTGCTGGTACCAACGCGGGAATCTCACCCATACGTTATTATGTGAACATCTGTTACTTTTCAACTGAATAGGTAAGTTTTCTTCACTCCATTTTTAAAACGAACGCTATTCTTAGTTGCAGTAGCAGCTTTGAATGATTTAAACTTTTTATCACTTGCACTTTATATCTTCCAGTTTATCGTTTATTGTTGTTTTTACCGATATGCATTTATCACTAGCGGTCAAACGGTTATGTCTCTTCGTATTTTTCATGCATCATTCCTCCTCGTACTAACTTTCTAAGTCGGTATTTTCGGGAAATAAAACATTATTAGCTGATCTCCAAAGTATCATCTACATTCTAAAATTCATCGAAATCTGCATGGCATTTTAGTTATGACGTGAATTAATTTGTAACAGAAGGAAAGAGATACTATCAGTTTAGTAATCCAGTGTGTATGATTGAAAGAGTTTCATTATATTAACATTCACGTTGTACAAATTGTTACACAAGTTATTACACGTTTTCCTTACAATTTTCTTCCTGATGAGACTTCTCATTCATATTGTAATAGGTAGTTATATACGTTACACAGTCAAGAAATACTGCCATATGCAAAGAAGTTATAATTAACCTACATACAGTAAAATGTGATAAAAGTGTGCAGTCTTGTTCGCAACGACAATGACTATTATTCGGTTGATTGTGCAACTTTTTTCATGAGATGAGACAAAAGAAAACATGTAGGTAGATGAAATAAACTGCAGAGATGCACAATCTTTATAATTGCGTTCTAATTATATTTAACTAGTCGCAGTTGTGACGTCGGTTTCCGTTCGCATGTTCCGGGTTTGATTTTGTGTAGGATCATGAGTTTAATTTATTTCGTCAAATTAATTTTGCTTGTAACTTTTCGAATGAATCAGATTCACATTTGGAGTAATTGCCAGATTGCCAGTAGATGACTTAAACTACCAGAATGGTGACTATCCACGCACCGTGTGGCTAGCTAGCTGTTTTTGTCCTTCCTTGTAAAAGAATGGTGTTCAAATAATATTATACTACTACCTACCATAATAGACATTTGACCACTGGCTTAATTATCACCGCCTGCGTTAATTAATTGAAATCTAATATCATTTTTCATAAATGGACCCGCGAAATATGTTCTGCCTTTTACGGTGTATACTCAAAGAATGACGCAGCATTTCGGCATTTGGGCCGGTTTATTGACGATCGGTTGTCGTTTGACGTCACCCAGATCTCATTTGGACTGTCGCCTGACCTGCTAAATCGCTATATCGTGCGATACACGTAAGTGCAATACACTAACGCGACCCTCAGTCAATTGAATGTTAACCAATTTATACAAAACTAGAGGTTCCTCGCGGCTTTACATGCGTAAATGTCGGATCTTAAAAAAAACACGTTGAATTGTAGCCTATGTGTAAATCCAATGTATGAATTATATTATATTATTGTTAAGTTTCATCAAAATCTGCCCAGTTGTTTTTGAGTGAAGGGGTAACTAACCTAAATCCATACATCCTCACAAACATTCGCATTCAAAATATTAGTAGGATTAGTAAATTCAAATTTAAATTCAAAATCTTTATTTCAATTTAGGTCATGAAATGACACTTATGAACGTCAAATATAAAAATTAAAAGAAATGTGCGAAACATGTCTCCTTATCTTTTGGGCCCTACCAGGCCCAGTAGGTTGATGAAACGGCTGAATGATATTGTATCAGTCTTACATTTGCTAAAAAGGGAAGTAATCCGGCTGACTCACCGATTTTACTAGTGTTACTTCTATATCATATTAGTCAGCAGTTTCTATGCTGTATGTATAAAACAATAGCCAGGGACAGGGAAATCACTCATCTCGGATTAGCTAATCTTTTTTTTTTTTGCGGAAGTCTTACTTTAACCATGAATAATGTTATGCTTCATTTTAATTTAGGTGAAACCTTTTGATACGTACAAACTACGGTCGATGTCTCCGGTGCCTAACCACATTTTAACGAAAATCGCTTGCACACGTGACACAAGAAGAAAAACGTTACGTGAAAACAATATCTAAACAAATACATAAGCATCTATTGTGTCTGGAATAGTGTCCCGAAACGTGTTAAGGTGGTATGACGCCAGTGACCTCAACCGTACATATCAACTAAACAGTGATGTCAATAAAGTACACAAGTGTATACAAAACTTAATATTTTAAAACCATAAAGCTTTTTGAAACGTGTATTGTTAAACGTCAATTTGTATCCTATGTGATTCCTTTGTCACCGCCCGTCGCTACCCATTTTCCTTACGGGATAACCAGTTGCGTATCTCGTTTTGTAAGTCTTGAGATCCCGGTTCCCGAGGTCAGGGTCAGGGGTCGGTATTGAATCCAAACGCCTGGCTGCTTTGCTCCCGAGAAGAGTGCTTACGAGTGTTTGAAATCAAAGCCGTTGTGTATTGTTCGTTTAGAAATCATTTCAGTACTCAAAACAGCACAATATTAGGAAAATAAATACTTAAGACATTTATTTATTACCAAGTAAGAGTGATAGACCAATGATGCTGATAGTAGTTAGGTTCCCTAACCTATGCAAGCAAAAAAAAATTAAAAACAAACGTTGATTTTAAATCAGCCGTCTAGGTCACATAGAAAAGCAGTATATCCCCGCTTTTAGCGCTACACATACCACAAATCCGCAATAAAGAAACCGCGAAGCCGACTAACGCCGCGTCGGCTATAATTATGTATACGCTGATCTATTTATTTATTTATCGATATTCGATAGTTTATAAAACCGATTTTCGACTATCAGGAGTATTCTGGCCATCTAATACTTTCTTAATAAATACGGAACCTTTGGTAAAACACATTACTGGTTAATATGAGGGACATCGTCGTGATGACTCATACTCATATAAAATCACCATACGAGTAATAGTAAGATACGGGATTGCTCCCTTATTCATGAGTCTCTGATATTGAATCTGATATGAATTAGCAATTTTGTATCAAATTATAATGTAAGTGATCGTCTTTTGACGCCTATTTCATTATCATACTCTTTGCTATACCCTTTTAAGGGAATTAGGGAATTGTTATATTATATTAATTAACAAAACCAACCAACTGAATTTAGTAGTTTATGTTTAATTTTACAAAAAGAAGTTTAGGTTTTTTTATTATAAAATTAAAACAGTAAAAAAAATTGATCCTTAAATAGTATAATGAGTAAAGATATCAATACAGTTTCTTGATCCTCATAATCCAACAACATTTTCATTCGCAGATGTCCAGACGGCGTCCAGCATTTCAAAGTGCTAAGAGACGCGTCGAGCAAATTCTTCCTCTGGGTGGTGAAGTTCAACTCTTTGAACGAGCTGGTCGACTACCACCGCACCGCCTCCGTGAGCCGCCTGCAGGATGTCAAACTGAGAGATGTTGTGCCGGAAGAAGTAAGTGCACCAGCTGTGAAAGCTCTTAGGTTCTAGCAATAACTTATGTCCTTCGACCACGGCGGGACGATGTGGTAAATTGTTGATAGTGCTCAAATGTGTGCGCAATACACAAGGGCACTCTCTGTTCCTTCTCTCTTAATGATTTCTGTTCCATCACCCTCATTATTCGGTGAGACGCGGCAATCGGACACGTGAGAGATCAAGCGCAGAATCAAACAGCTTAACGTGCATTCCGAGACACGGGGGTGTCATCATCACCAACCTTCTGACTCTGAACCGTTTCCGAGTATTATCAGGACAGGAAAACCGACCGATTTCTCTTGGTCAATGTAACTCCCAATCAAGCCAGCATCTTGTGTGTGAAAGAGATGACATAAACGCATTGTTGCAACAGAGATCGTCTCTTCAGATGGTAGCAAAGTTAGGCTAACTAAACATTTGATTTATAAAACAATTGTGGTCGCTTATGCGAATTTAGTGTGTGAATAAGGTACATGGGTATATGAATTAAGCCTTATTCTCATATTCTCGCCCATAATAAATCAGGTTCCCAAAGGGGGGCAGACAGCTTCTTCGCATCGTCATTCGGAATGACCCTCAGACCGTAATATAAGTTCTTGTACAATTTCTTTGAAAATGTGTACAGGAAAGACAATTATCACGATGAGTCTGTAACCTCTTACTAGAGACGACGACCAGGTTAAGGTCGCCTCACGCTACGCACGCTGTAAGCTGTTGCGTGCAGCTGGCATGCAATTAGTCATTTAGTCATCAATGTTAGTACTTACAAACTAGTAATACCCAACAACAGGATGCTATTATTATACCCCACACCATCAAATCGTACGGAACCCCGCTGGTTGGTTTTATAAGAAAACATCAACAAGGTTAGTCAACTAAAAATGCCACCACCAGTTACTTAATCGGATTCCAGTGTCGTCTTAATTGGCGACAATGGCACCCGCCGCGAGTGTCTCCGTCTAATCTTGATAATTAGAACAATTAGGCTTGTTCTATATTCATAGTGGTAGTAAAAGCGGAAAATTCGAAACATATTTCTTTTCAATTACCTTTATTGATGCCAGTATACAATTAAGATTATACTCTAGCCTAGAATGCATTTTGAACGGAATTTATCGTCCGCGAAACCGTCGAACGGTTACACCGTCTCTAAATCATTCAGCCAAACTGGTATCAATGTTATGCTGCGCGTAAAACCGACCACGGCTCGTTGCGTGCCTTACGTGTCGTAAACGTCATGAAACTAATCGCATTTTACGTTCCTTTATGTAATGGCTGCGATCCGAACGGTGTGTAAATGCGATACATTTATACAGGCTGTCCAAAAAGAGTATTTGTTTGATCAATTATACAAAAAGTACTAGGTCGTTATTAATTTTTTTTTTGTTAAATATTAAAACAGCAAAAAGTCTATACTAAGTATTCGTCGTGCGAATAGAAATAGTCTAGAACAATACATAAATTCTTCTTGTTCTAGAATTTATTGTAATACCGGAGAGCCCCTTAGGATGCCCATGCATTTCCATAACTCAAGGAATCGCCATAAATCACAGTTTAGTTAGTGCGCGTATACATTTTGCTATTTTTTGTTTCACATAAAACAGTGTAAATCAGAGCATTGTCTTGATTTTGTGTAACGCAAAGTGTGCCAATCTAAGCAATTTGACAGCGTGCAAACAGCACATGAAACCTGTCCTGTCTTTACTTGACATCATTATCTCTATTGTGGATAACAAATGTACTTGACAGAATGGACTGTTCATAATATTAGTCAGCTTAAACGTTCTTTAACTCGGTCAAATAGTTAATAACGGATTTACAGCTGCGCTGAAAATACATCAAAGAAATTGAATAACTGCTACCAGTCACAACAAAGTTTATTTTTTAATACAGGCCGCATTATTATTGCGATACACAACGATTATAAGGCTTACATACAACGCATTTACGTCATAAGATTGTTTTTCATACAGCGGCTATGTACATACATTCCTATTTTGTTATGTACAAAAGGCCAGTATTCAGTATTTCTTTCTTTTCTTTACCACGCATTACGCCAATTGTTATCAGCAAGGTATTGTAAACAATGGACTATTCGTAAAACAAGGAAACTCCTCGGGAAAAGGGGACCTGCTGAATACATGTCATAATGACACATTTAGAAATGCGTCTATAACAAAACTGATTAAAAAACTCATAAAAAAGTCCCGTTTACACAAAAAACATGGAAGATACCAATAGTGTATGGAATGCTTGTTGCGTTGTCTGTTTAAATAGCATGGCATGACCCTGATAAAGATTCAAAAATAACTCGGTCAGTCTATCTTGTATTCCTATAATCTGTAGTTACTCTTGTTACAGGGAAATAGCACTAACACGCTTATAACTAGTAATATAGCGTTTGCATCGGTCCCTTTATAACCACTTAGGCAGGGCCCGATCTAGGGGGGGGCAAACCGGGCAATTGCCCGGAGCGGCGAAATTGAGAGGCGGCAAAATGGGGGCGGCACGGCGCGTTGGCGGCGAAAATTTGAAAGATTTTTTTCAGAACCAAATATTTGAAAGATGGTTAAAAAAACCGGCCAAGTGTGAGTCGGACTCGCGCACTGAGGGTTCCGTGCCAACTTAAACTGAATTAAGGATCCACTTTCTTCCACTTAGCCGAAATACCACAATATTTTGTTGACAGCAAATATAGCTTTGTTTGTCATAGTATTTGTATGAAGAACAAAGTAATGTTTCGATCAAACCAATTTTCGTTGAAAGTAAAATCTACATTGTCTTTTTTTTCAAAATTTACACTTGAATTGTTTAAAAGTTACACGCTAATTTTACGACTTTGGAAGCGTCTATTTCTCAAACGTTAGACTTTTAGAAAAAATGGTTTTAGTAACCTCCATGTCATTTTAAAAGACCTATCCATGTATCCATAGACACCCTCCGTGCATAGGTTTGAGTAAAAATTTTTTTTTAGGTTTTAGTTTCATGGGATTTTAATTTTTTTTTATCTTAATCGGAAAGCGGTAAATAAGATACACCTACTTACAAAGTTTCAGCTGTGTGATGCTAATAGTTTTAGAACAAAGTGGCTGTGACATAGGGACGGACAGACAGATTTGACGTAACTATAAGGGTTGCCATTCGGTTACTGAACCCTAAAAAGTGAAAAAAAAACACATTTAAGGGGGCTCCCATACATTAAACTCATACCTTAAGTTTTTTTATGACTCAAACCTATGCGTGTGTTTACGGATAAGTCGTTTAAAATTAATTACATTGAGGTTTCTAAAACCATTTATGGGGTTTCATATGGGGGACATAGATAGGCTTTTTGATTGCGTGTCCGGCCAAAATAAACGGTGTCCGGATAGTCCGGCTTTTGTTAGGCTTTTTACATTTAGCAAAGGTGCAATCGCCGAGCGCAGGCGAGTCACTGTCAGTCGCTCCCGCATGCCGCAGAGCCGCGCGATTTCGCGCTCGCTTCGCTCGCGGATGATCTACTATTTCCTATATCGAATTTTATAAAAAAAAAATTGTTCAATACTTATGTTCAACATTTTTTGTACATCTATTGCATTTTACTTCTCTAGTAGGCTTGTGCATTCATTTGAGATCTTTCACATTTTGTTAGGTCGTTTTTCATCTTCCAAAATTTTATAATTGCACATTATTTATTTACCAGTCAAATCATTTTTAAAACCATAACTATTGGAAACTTTTGCTTAACTCACACATTGATTTATATAATTTAGTCGCTCTGAATGCCGGTTCAGGGCAAAATTTGAAGCGCTCGCTTCGCTCGCGCATCTATTTATGTCACCAAACTCTTAAAAGCGCTCCCTTCGTTTGCAAATACTTTGGTCTTTCAGTACCAAAATTTGAAGCGCTTCTCAATGTGATTTCATTACTCAAATTGAAAATATTAGATGCCAACAATTAATCTATTTATTAAATCGGGTATGTACTTACTTAGCCGCTTGCGTACATATTAATACTAAGACACAAAATCCTCAATAATTTAGGGAGTCCGGCTTTTTTACCCAAATGTCCGGCCAAACTGGCTGGTATGTCCGGCTATTAGGTTTGGCGACCTGGCAAACCTACAAACCTGCAAAGGTCCAACTCGCACTTGGCAGGTTTTTATAGGTTAAAATTGGACCATCTATGGAATACCGTAAGGGCGGCAAACATTGTTTTGCCCGGAGCGGCGAAAGAGCTGGATCGGGCCCTGCACTTAGGAGTAAACAATTAATTCTCCCACTTTTATCGTCATTGCTAATGTTGATTGATGGGATCCAATTTACTCAGACCATAAACAATGCGTTATACCACTTTTACGACTTTGTGTCATCTGTATCGAAATTGATTTTATTGAATGTTACTGTAAATAGTCCAGAGTCTATATACAAAAGTAATCAAATCGCCATGAAACCAGGACAAATGTATCACTTGAAACTAAAATGCGCCACCAATTTCCCCATTGATTATTTTATTATGCTATAATTTATTACGTATTAATTAACTAGTGGTCCCCCACAACTGCAGTATTGAGTTCGCTCCCTCGAAATAATTAAATGATGATGTTATAATAAATAAATTGTACGTTAATTGGAAGTACAAAAGATAATGAAAGAACAACTTCTTTTTTACAGTTTAAGTTCTATTTTTTTACTCTTACGGCCCATTTGACAATGCCTGAATAAGTTCCCATTAGCTTTATCTGTCCACCACTCCATACGAAATGACGTTCCATGTTTGAATTATTCGTTGGTTTTTGCTTTTTTGTCGATGGTGAAGCAGGCTTTTCAAGTGAGAAGATTTGAATATTGTTTCAGAATTTATTAACTCCGATTTAATTAAATAGTGAAGAAAAAGTATGCTTACAAAGGCTATCATTAAAAGTACTTGGAATA